>JAOWBC010000539.1:4579371-4589962 GCA_028566105.1 Hypoplectrus providencianus | reverse complement strand
AAGACCCCCTCATATTAGCCTAATGAAAACACAAAAGCCAATTGTATGGCCTGAGGACAATACCCTCCATGCGGTGAGCTTATAAGCACACCACTCCCGCTGCAATAAGCCTCCATCCCACTGTGGCATGCGGTGGCAGCTCACGGATCAAATGGGGGTTCTCCGTCTTCAAATCCGTAGATTCTGTATCTCCTTTTCTCTCTCTGCTGCACTAATACAAATACACTTTAATCAAAATAAGAAGCATTAAGCTCCTCATTGCGACACACACAGAAGAAGAAGAAAAAGCTGATAACAAAAAGCTGCCTTGTAGCGAGGCAGTAAGTCGATGAGTCATGGGTTTGGGAAATTAGACAGGAGGTTTTGAGCTGCTTCAGAAGGGATTATAGAGCATACGTTACAGGTCAATGATTCGAAACCAATAATCATGTATGAAGGCCTCTTCGCTCTCCCTCATGACTCTTGCTCCTGTTCCAAGTGTCACCTTCCTGACAGTCCCCCCTCTGTGATTTACCTCCGCCACCAAAACGTGTTAGCCTGCAAAGTTCAGCTGGTGAAATTCAATCCTGCAAATCTCCCCTTTCCTCAGCTGCAACTTTCACACGTATGCAAACAAACCACTCGTCTTTTATACACGCATGCTCACACATAAACTCACCTTTTCCATTTCAATCCCACACACCCTGTCTCTTTCAGGATATAAGCAGCTTTCATGCTGCTACTTACTTAAGCCGAATGTGTGCGTCTGATATTCAGATTAGCCTCGCTGCTCAGTGTGCTACCGCTGGCCGCTCACGGGCCTATTCTTGGTGGAAGCGCTTCTCTGTTTTTAGCAGCTAGCAGCCAACCAACGCCAAGGCAGACAGGTCGGAGACAAAACAATCCACTGTTATTAATGAGGACACTTTTCACCTCACTTAGAGAGGTAAATATACCCTCTGAATGTTAAGCCATATGGGCTGCTTCAGAGACCTCAGATCAAAGAGGATTCAGTGATTCGGTTTGACATCAGGACAGCCCTGAAATAACAGCGATCAGATGGGAATAACCACCCACAAACCGTACTTGACTTGACAAATATCCCTGTGGTAGCTGCTTAACCATGAGACTAATTTCAAAGGCAGCTTTTGATGGTATTAATAAGCAAACAAACTAGGACTTAATATTATCACCTTGTGACTTTTAAGTCCTTAATTTCTATGCATGAAGTAATTGGCTGCTGGCTCATTTGCTCAGCAGCCTTTAGGGTCCATGTTAATACTTTTATCTTCATTAACTACACAGGATGAGAAGTTTATATTGTTTCACGAGGAACCTTTTTAGGATATGCATCTTCATCCAATATTTAAAAAATGTTGGCAGTGGAATGTGAACATTTGTGTTGATGCCAGAGTATGCTTTAAATCAGGGTTATCAAGCTGATCCATAAAAGAAACAACACATCACATACCTTATTATACATCCAATAATGGTTCACAGTTAGGAAAAAGCTGCAGTTTCTGTGAATTTGAAAAACCAATGATCTAGGTTCAGGGAAGAAAACTTCTTAGTGAGGTGTTATAAAAGACTGTTGTAAAAGTAAATACATTTATGTTAATGCTGGAAGTGAAATAGTTGTGATGCCAGGTAAAAAACGTATGTTTTGTCAAAATTTCGTCCTCACACAGGACACAAACCCCAGTCTCTTGAGTGAAAGTCTGTGACATCCACCATTTAATCATTTCATGATAATCATCTCTATTCCTACAGCAATATGACGATAGAGGACAGTCTAAAACATAAATATGACACGTAGTTTGACACATAGTCTGACTGTAGTGTTGTTTTTGCATTAAAGTGCTTGTGTGGCTGCAGTTTTTTGTTCTGACCAAGCAGCAGCACACCTAACTCGACTCACTGAACTGCCTTCACAAAGCTGATTTGTTGGGGGAAAAAACGACAGCCACACCTGCTCTGTTGTGGATCAGTCTAACACGTTAAACAAAGTGCCATCCAACCACGACTAAAAACAAAAGTGTTAATTGGTGTTAATATCTTTGTGGCAAGTTTGTCTCTGTTGATTTAATGGCAGCCTCACTGCGACAACAAGACTCCAGGAATCACAGCACCTGGCCCTGATCTTTTCTGACAGCGAGCGGTAGATTTCGCTTTGTGATTCATATTCAATGAGAGGCAAGCCGGCAGGTCGAGAGGAAAGGGTCAAAATCCCATGAAAAAGTCCCAGGTGTGCTCCACTCACGCACAGGTCGGCCCACTGACAGGAGACATACGCTTATACAGGTCAGCTTGTATGATGACTTTAAAGTTCATCACATGGTTTAAGAGTCCATCCAAACAAAGAAAGAGTCGATGAAGGCCAAGAAACTACAATCCTGGCATCTCCACGCAATACAGAACTGTAAAACACAGTCTGATATATATGTTCTTGATATTAAAACCCCTTCCTGTTCAATAAAAGGTTTTACGAAACTTGGAGGGGGAAAGAGTGAACCAAATTTCCTCATGATATAGACAAGAAACCATGTAATTTACAAACATTTAAAGCATTTAAGAGCTATTCAACATGAACTCTATTTCTCGTCAGTAGATTATGCACATTTTGGTCTGGTGGGCTCTGATTTATATGGCATGCAGTTTAAGGGATAGTTCAGGATCCAGGACATTAGGCTGTATGAAATACTTGCCAACAATTTGGTAAGTGTAAAGGCAGATCTGATCCCAGAATAAATAGTTCTGGCAAGCTAGAAGTGTCACAAAACTACAATGTTTTACACCACAAAAACCTACACTGAAAGGTCGCCAATTCCTCCACAAAACAATGGCACTAGTGCATATTGGAAACCAACTTGACTAACATGAAAAGCCAGTAAATACAATGACAGTGTGAAGTGCATTGGCCTGTACACTTTTCAAGCCAGAAAACAGTTCCAAGAAAAAAAGTAGTGTATTAGTCCTAATTTAATTTTAAAGGAAAACTCAACTCCTGGCATTTGTTGTCATTTTCTTCAGCACTGTTTTAGAAGAAGGAAATAAAGAACCACAGGCTACCAGCTTTCAAAGTGACATGTTTCCCTTTTTAACAAGTGCAATGGGGTGGATCAGATTTATGCTGTTCTAAAATAGCTGAGATAAATATTTGTAAAAGGTAAAGTGCAGAAGAACCAAATTAAGTGTTTGTGTTGAATCATTCTTAACTCTCATACATTCCAGCAATAGAAGAAGTCCTTTAGATTCCACCCCATGCCTTCACAAACTCTGAACCCACACGACCTCACACACACACTGCCAAGTCTAACCTGTTGTCCCATACTGAGCTGACTGTCCAGTGTCTCGTGGGACTGGAGCAGCAAGCCCCAACATTTGACATTGCGTGAGGCACTGTCTGCACACTTGGCTGCATCTGGTATTTCTGTTACACTCTGAGACCCCGGTGCAGAGGCTATACAGTTTCAAATCCAGGTCTTTTTATTGTCTATTGGATTTCCATGAAGCACACGTTCATCGTAGAAATATGTCTCCCAATAAAATATAAAATATAGACACCACGGGCAAACTGACTGAACTGAAACACAATAAAAATGAAAAGGATACTTTGCCAGAAGTCACAAGTTGACATAACAGACTGCTGACGGAGGACATAAAGTGACCAAAACTCTGCAAAGAAAGGTGAAAGTTGCATTGAGGACAAAATGTATTTTATTCAGTGCAAGTTACCTGATCTATTCTTGCTTCACTGCACAATGTAGCACAGAAAAAGCACAGATCGATTAAGAGTTGTCATACTTGTATTCTCTGAGGCTACTCCAAATGTCTCGCTGTTTGTCAAGGGCAGCAACACATTTAGCTAGCATGTACCCTGGTTTTTCTCTGCAGAGTGCTCTGCAGACTGCTCCAAGCACAATGCTTTATGAGGGAGCTATTATATCCTGTTTCAGCAGAGCACAAAGATATGAATGAACTATGCATTCCTGCCGTCTTTGACAGAATGCTTGTTTATATCTTGGCTCAATCATGGGGTCCCTTCATTGCATCACATGTTCACCATGGCCTGTTTTCCCTCATCTGAGCTGAATTTCAGTATCTATGAGTCATATTCCCAAATTTTTAGCTTCATATCTTTAAATTTCACTCATTTCCGTTCACAATCCCCGGAGACACTCATTGACAGCACACCATCTAGAAAGGAAAAGATGGGTGACATATATTCTTTATTAATGAGAGAAAATATGACAAGCCTTAAGTCCTCTAAAGGCCAGTGGGAGGAGCGTCTGGCTATAGACAAGACATCCATCTCTGATATATATGAAGCATTTAAAATGTTCCACCGGCTGCACTTGACCAAAGTTAAACAATCCCAACTCACATCTCAGAGAGCTGGACCCTGAGTGCTGCAAGCACAACCGAGCCTCTCCAACTTCCCTTAGAGCCATACCTCTGATAACTTGGTTATTTAGGGCAAAAACTTTCCATACACATGTTAGCATGGCTTGGACGAATTTCTAAATCCTTGATACATTTGCCAATAAATCACATAGCACCCATTGTTTTATGAAATGATTAAATTATACATCCCCATTGGACAGCGAAATGAGAACATTTAATAAAAACACAGTTTTGAATAACTCGTAGTGATTTCAGGTCCTACCTGTAGTTACAAACCAAGCCTGGGAACACAGAGCAGCTCCAGGCCTTGGTGACATTTTCACAGACTCATGTTAGAAGATTGTATTAACAGTTCACGTCGACCAGATCCATCTTTAAACCAGCCCACCATCAGCACTAGCCCAAGGCCACATGGCTTCTTAACAATGAGAGGCCTATTACAGTTCAGGGATGGTAATAAAACCTTCATGGTTGTTAAATAGCTGGGCTAAGAAAGAATAAATGTTGAGTAAAAGCTGGTAATGATGATGGTTTTCACTGTTTCTATTATATGCTCCAATAAGTCCTTGTGAATTGAATCAATTGAATATGACAGTTGTGGACAATTACGTCAATGAGTATTCCAGTGAAAATCCTGATGGAAAGATATGCAGAAAAATGCTGTTAGGGGGTTTGGAGTCAGATCTGTGCGTTTCTATGAGGAGATGATAGCTTGTGATGGCGTATAATGTGTGCGTCTTGTTTGGTAAAGTTGAGGTGAGAAAACATCTTCACTGAGGCTCTGATAGGATGACAATGACTCACAAAACCTTAAAAAAAAAACTAAACTTCTTCTCGTCTGTATGAGTCGTCTCTTTCTCACCATCAAAGCGAATCAACATCCTCAGTCATTGCAGGTGATTAGTAATGAATATTTATTCCAACAGCTGCTACTGACACAGTGTCAACCACGATGTCAAAGAGGTCGGAGTTCAAACCGGCTGGAGCCACAGAGACACTCGGAGGCTGGGTCATCATTAGTCACAGCACAGGAAGACATTAGTGAGTCATTAGTCAGTGTTAAAGACGGGGTTATTTAAGGGTAAAGATGTGACTGTCAACATGCTGATTCAACTTTATGACAGATGAGACAATGATGTCATTCCTCTAGTGTACGCTGAGGAAAAATAAATGATATGATGTGTTATTAAGGCCATTTTCTTCAAAGAGTAAAACATTTCCAGCATCATAAAAGTTTCAGGACGTTGCCACAAACAGCTTTTGTAGTCAGGCCCAACTTCCGCGTTGCAAGGATTTGTAAGTTATTTTGGGGCATTATGGTTAAAAATACCAGCGACTACAGACGCTCTCCCTCACTGTGTGAAGATGTGCCACAGCGAAACCTCTGTTCTTCCCAAGGCGCCACCAACAGTTATGTTTAGAGCAAAGATGAAGTCACACAGAGGTCGTGACCCCAAGGAGACAGCGGGTCACAGCCCTGGTGACCTGGCTTGCATTTCCTCCGTATAGTTGTTATTATTCAGGTATGCAGGGGGGAGACGGAGATCAGGTTACAGTGGACGACCCATTTATCAAGACGGGCAATGAAGACAGAGAGACGGCGATGGAGACAGCGGCCATGATAAATATCAGCAGGAGCCATCTGTGAACCACAACAGCAGCAGGGACCCAAAATCCACAATATTAAACACACAGAGAGGGAGGATAAAAATAAAAAGTCTGACGAAAAGGACGAGGAAATGAGAGAGCGATGTGGTGAAGAAAAGACACGGATACCCAGCAGAGAGCATGTCAGGGCTGAGAATTATTGGCACAAATCAGTGCCGTCAGCCCGACCACAAGACCTGCAAGCTAATTTATGGACCGGTTTAGGTTTTCCGTGGCAGCCTGGAACCTCTCCTTTTTTATAAAATCTTTTAGGGAAAGGAGTGGTTGTGACTGGAAAGTTATTAGCCCGTTCTTTTTTGCCATCTGGACTGTAACCCTACCTTTTTCAGAGTATTCATATTTAAAAGGTTTTCTCTTCTTCAGTCCCTGCCACTGTATATATAAGCATAAGTCACACACTTCCTTCACTAAGTGCTGGTTTATCTGTAATGATCTCATGAAAATACATCCACTTGGAGAAGTTTTGCAGTAACGCTTTGTTTATTCCGGGGCATCTCTTTATGCTTCCTCTGCTACATACAGACAGAGCCTCTGAAAAGCTCCCAAGCTGCAGATTTAGTCGCAGGTATATGAATATTCAAGATCCGAAGAATTTAAGTCCTTTATGAATAATGCTGGCAGTATACAAAGCCATTTCCTGACTCATTGCCATTTGTCATACCCCCCCAAACCCCTCTGCAGTGTTCTCGCTACCATCTGCCTGTAGGGCAGATCCACAGGACGGTTTCTTCAGGAGGAGAATAGACAGATTTAAACACTGCTCACTGTCCTGGCTGAGTGCCTGAGCCTCGGGATGACTTCAGGGGCTGGAATTTAAAATCCCAAGATAAAGACAGAGAGAAAAGGAGGGGAGGGGAGGAAGAATTAATGTCAGGTGAGTTACGAGGTAGCGACAAAGGCGAGATGTAGCAAGACGGATAAAAAAGAGCAGGGAATGAGGTAGAAAGGACTTTAAAGTACTCTGAAAGACACTTGTACCGCGTCTGAAACAGTAGCTTTAGGGTTAGGCAGTGAATATGAAATACAGACTATTGCAACTCTACAACAGTGATGATAAACTTTTTTTTATGCCTCTGCAGCAGCCACAGCCACAACAGGAAACGTTATATTTGCAGGTTGCCCGTCTGTCCAACATCTCCTGCATTCCTGGAGGGAATTCTCTGAATTTGACCATTAAGTTGACCAAAGTGCTTTAAATTAGCGACATAGAAGGAAAAAGGGACAAAAATAGCAATCAGCCAAACAAATTAGGATAAAAAATAATGACGCGATGATATTATTAAATACAAAAAGTCTTCAAAAACACGTAGCCGCCCATTATTCAATGAACAGCACAGGAGACATTTGCTCCAGGGCTGAACTGGTGACCCAACTTTGGGTCTCCACTCTCTAGGGGCCTTCTGCACTGCCGGGTTAAAGATATGTGTGACGATAAAGAACATTTTAGTCGCTGTGGTCCATCACAAGCTCGCTGATATTGATCTTCAGCTGATTGTTGTTGCACCATGTGACGAAGCTCTCCGTCAGGAATCACTGGAGTCACACAGTCAGTCAATGTCCTGACAAGACAAGACTTTTTTTATGAGTCTGGTCAGATATGGATGATGAGCTTCAGTGGTTTGCAGAGACATACAGCTACAACATGGTCATTCTAGTTGAGGAGAACGATTGAGTAGATATTTCCTCTCTTTCCTCTCTACCGATTAAGCTTTCCTGCATCAATCTTTCTTTTTAACCCTCCTCCTCCACCCTTTACGACCTGACACTCACCACAATATAGCCAATATAGTTTTGTTTCAGTCTAAGTGACCTTTATCCAACAGTACATACCCATTCATGCATGTGTCTTGTATCCTGAACTGTTTCGTACTAAAAGGAAATGATAAAGCATTTTGACATCTGTCAAACTTTAGGGAGCTGCTTCCAATTACCGCTCACAGCAACATGTTTTTCCACAAACATTTTCTTTCGCTGAGGTTTTCCTGAAGCTGTATCACCACCACCCACACCTAGTTTTACTTTTTATCAGCTGTGAGCTAATCCTACATTTGAGCACTGTAGCTGCATACATCACTAAAATCCACCTTTTCCTTCCTGTTTGAGCAGCTTTATGTTAAACTTTTCCAGTGTGAAGTCAGAACAGACTCCACCTACATATAGTCAATGCAGACATTTAAAAGAGGAAATTTATGAGTTTATTTCTGAGAGTTTCATATTAATTTACTGCCCTTTTTTTGTCTTTGTAAACTCTATGCCCATACTGAATCTGTTTCTGTCACACGTTTGTTGATAAATATCCAGACAGCTTATTAAATAGTAAACTTTTATTCTGTTTTCCTTTCTTTTTTTTCGGATCCTTCTATATACCATTAAGTGTACAAAAATAAGGGATTGTACTATAAACTATATGGAAACTATGGACATATTTGTGACAATACTGAAACTTCAATGTATTTGTAATAAAAATGCCCCATGTCTGGCCCATGTTATTCTTTATAATAAATACATCTTTTTATAATACTTTAGGTGGAAAAAAAAATCCAATTAGTTTGGGTGAATCGATCATTTAACCTACAGTGTTGAAAAAAATAAAAATAGTGAAATACCCCTGAAGGAGAAGGTGTGACACACAGAACATAAGCACACAAACACGTACGATATATCAAATATAAACATGGACCTGTAAGCGGCACCAGAGTTTCTTGCTTGCAGAAGCACGTTTGAGCACACCTTGCACTAACAGTGATTACCTGTGTGTGAATCAGCCTCCCTTCAGAATAACACGAAGCACATGTGTGCGGCTTCATGCTCTTATTTAGCCGGTGCAGCTCTGGGATGTCGGTATAGCACCGTGTACCCACCTGCTGCATGAATTCTACAGCAGAATACTCTGCAGCACCTCTGTGCACGGGCGTTTCTATAGTGATGTGCATGCAGCCCCGAGTAATTATCCATTGGAGGAATTATGTATGCCCTTAATGAATGTTTTCGTGAGTGTGTGTGTGCAGTCTCTAGGTAGGCTCTCTTCAGCTAGTGGTCCCTTGCAGTCTCATTAAATGCGGTCTCTGGCAGGGAGTGTAGCGCTGCACATTCTCAGGGTGTGGTGGTGCTGGCTTAAATTTCACATTTCTACTAATGTGTGTGTGCATGCAGGAGTGTGTGTTTGTGTGACTGCATGTGTTCGACTGCTTATTAGCCGTCAATGCCGTTCTGCACTCTGATTGATCCCAGAAACCGTCC
Organism: Hypoplectrus providencianus; assembly: GCA_028566105.1. Lineage (NCBI taxonomy): Eukaryota > Metazoa > Chordata > Actinopteri > Perciformes > Serranidae > Hypoplectrus > Hypoplectrus providencianus. Next base: position 4,580,671 of record JAOWBC010000539.1, on the reverse strand, counting down.
AGCAAACACATACTTTGGTTTTAATAACCGCAACATACACAACCAAGTTTATTTTTTTTTAGTCCTGCGATGTGTTTATATGTCCAGCCGGCGCATGTATTTAAAGATAAATATACAGCACAGTGAAAAAGGAGCCTGGGTATTCATGTAAAGCAATGCCGCCACAAAGAAATTGAAAAAGCAGCCAAGGTAATTTGAGTCTGGAAGCTTTGTGAAATGTTGGCAAGGGGAGAATTATTTAATACAATCCCCGTCCTGCTTGTGAGCTCCTATCCACTCCTGCTTTCTTCTTCTGTTATTTCCCCGCTCGTGTCTGTTGAAAACCTTTCCCTCGTCTATCCCTATCTCTCCCGGTTCCTCCCTTCATCTCTGCCTGGTTCACCTCAGTAGAAGTTCATGTTTTTCATGTGTCGGTGTGGAGACTGCCACTCTGGCGCTACTTGTTGGGAGCATCTGACAAAATAGAGCCACAGCCGTGGGTGTCGGAGGCCTGTGATGTCTGAAGCAGCAGACTACAAAGCTCTGGGAGAGCATGAAGTAGTTTGGCCTGTGACAGCGACACACACAAACACACACACACACACTCGGTCTGTTTAGATAGGACAAAGTGACGATGCTCTTCCTGCTGTAGCTGAATTCCTCCAACAATGCCGGGTTATAAGGAAGTCAGAGAGTCACTTCTTTCAGCTCGGGGTCTCTGCAAAACATTAGTAACCATTCAGTCGCTCCAGAGAAAGGTTCAGATATGTTATTAGGATTTAGAAGTACTGAACCTCCCTTCTTAAATATCATTGAGCAAGACGTTGAACCGCTGCCAGCGCCCTGTGCCGAAACACTCAAGAAAGTATGTGAATAACACACTTTCTCCCCTGCAGTAAAAATATCCCCTATTACCAGCGTTATTATATTATTTTAGAAAGAGTTTAACATCAACCAATTAAAATCAGTGTTCCATAGCAAAAGTCAGAGCAAGTTACCAATTACATAACCTTTTTTAAAAAAGGAGAAATTTAACAAGAAGTGTCTTTTAATAAGACCATATTTCCAAAATCAATCTTAAAAAAAAAAGAAGTCTGAACTCTCACATGTCCTGTATTAGCAACACAGACTCTGTATATGTATCTGAACACTGAACTTTGCAGCTGCTCCCAAAACTTTTTGGCTTTTGAACCCATAAAATGAAGCAAAGTCCCCCTGTGACCCTTTGTCATCAGTTTTATACGTCTGTCAGTTATGAGCAGGATATTAACCTGGTGAGGCACTTTACCAGCAGAAATGTGGTTTTCTCATCCACTGGTCA
>JAOWBC010000539.1:4532940-4546099 GCA_028566105.1 Hypoplectrus providencianus | reverse complement strand
GAAGTTAGGTCTCATTTCATGTGACCTTGCCTCTGTCTTCTCAGCTGTCCTCGCTGTCTGCTTTCATACCTATAGATACCTCACTTCCAGTTCAATGCTCTTCAGCTAAGACTCAGTGAGATTGGTTTGTTTGAAGCTGTAAAGCAGCGTGCAGAAGTGGCTGCAGCTGGTAAAGTTAAAACTGAGGCTTGTGGCAACGACAGTTCTGACCAACGCCAGGCAAGAATATAGACTTGAGGTTTGGAGCTTGGACGAAGACTTTAACTTCATCATACTGTAATTATCACAGTTATGTCTGCCAGGCCTTTGGCTTGTGCATTGCCCTGGTGCAGTGCAGTGTTGTGTTGTGTCTGCCTGCCCTGCTGCTGTACTCTGTTTGGGTCAGTGAGGTGCAACGTGTCCACCCCGGCCAGGCCCAGGCTTAGGCTCCAGCCATGAGATCTTATGAGGCCTGACAGCCTGTTTACCTTGGACGCCATTTCCTTAACGTTTCTGCATGGTTTGGCGCTGACTACCAGTTGATGGCCGACAGCTTTATTGAATTAGCTCTGCAGCTACAAAGGCAGGGAAAGAAAAAAGAGACAAAGGGGAAGATAGAAATTGAGCAAAATAGTAAAGCAAAGAAATAAGAAGTTATACAGTAGTCTAAAAGGCATCCATTTTTAGCTTTGACTAAGTGGGGTTTACATTTATGTTCTGGTAAAACACAAACTGAAGTTTTACATTGTCCAAAACCAAACTGCATAAAAATCCTGGTTGCACTTTGACACAAACTGCAGACTAAAAGGGCAAACACATGCAACATATCTGCTCAGAGTGGAGCAGACGGATTGGGAAACGCTGCTTACTGCATCAGCTTCAATATAAATGGCTTCTCCTATTGGTTCCCCGCTGCACCACCTCCCTGCATGGGTACTATCCTGGTGGGACGTCTTGTACAAACTGCCCCTGGGTAAATATCACATACCATATTGGAACATAGTGACCCGATTCCTTAGAAAGAGAGTAGAAAGAGGAGCATTCACTTAAAACAACATATCAAGAAGCAGAGGTAGCTTTATTCTGTCCCCAATGATCTGCCTTCCCTCAGGTTAGACTAAAGAGGAGATGCACATTCAGTCCGTTTGACACGCTAACACACTCGTGCACACACACACACGCGCACACACACACACACACACACACACACACACACACACACACACATTTGGAATATGCACTGATGCATGCATGTTCACCTCTTTTCTTCAAACATCACAAGGTAGTTTCTGCACACATGAAGGTCTTTCAGAGCCTTTTCTTTTTGTAGAATAATAACCCCATTGTGATGAAGCGGCATGTAAAATCCGAGTCAATACGGATGAAATGTCAAAAATGAGCAGATATTTCATGCACGCCACCTTTTCTTAACACTGCACCTCCTGGGAGGGATAAACACGTAACACGCTCTAAATAAATAAATCGGTTAATGAGAATAAACTCGCCCCTTAAGAGTTTTGTAAAAGCCTCACTGGTTTCTCATTCCACTCAAGATGTGCAATCCTGTGTGAGATTAATCCCCACCGTTACTCTAATCTCCGTCTGTAACGGGGTGAGATTAGGGCGCTGAAATGATATGGTGGAGCACATAACCACACAAAGATTACTCATCTGCACATTAATAATCCCCTCAGACTTTAAGTAATATTCAGAGAGCGAACGTGTGGCAGAGTTTTAAAGGAACCCTACATTTTAAATGTTCTTTCTTCTATTTTTAGACACACACATACCCTTTTTTTAAGGGCAGCTTAGCTGTGGGGCACTTTGGGCTTTAGGGTAACCATAGTAAGAAAGGCTTACCTTTGAATAATTAACCACACAAGCACTTTGGAGACGTTTTAAAAGAAGTTAATGAGCCGTAAAGTATGGCGTCTGCTTTCAACTTTTTGAACAAACACACTTGGTAATAGATCCCAGGAGAAATCTCAGTTCAAATTTATTTATTATTAAATAGAAAACACATATATCTAGCACCAAAAACTACACTTAATTATACCAGAGCAGCATGACTGACTAATTAATAATCTGATACTGTATAAGGGACAATAGTTTAAGTTATTCCTTGCAGAGATTTAGATTGGTGTCATGTGTTTGTCTGCTGACTCCAAGCAGCCAGCTGTCCACAGTTTAAAAAAGCATGCTTGCTTGATTTAGCCAAAAATGGAACACTTGTCAATGGTTCCTAGGGTTATTTTGAAAGAAACCCAAAAATACATATATTAGATGAACTCACATTGTAAAAGATTGGTAAGGGCTATCTTCTTAGCTCAAATTGCATCAAAGGGAAATGAATGATTCAAATGGTAAAAATCCGACACTATGCAGATGATGCTTCAATCTATGTGTGTTTCAGTGCAGATTTGTAGAGACATTTAGTGACACAATTGACTGATAATGGGAGGAAAGTACAAGTGTGATGTTAATAAGTTGGCACACAGTTGGGTATTAGGCCACAATGTTTATTCAGTAGTGTTGTTTCAACTTATAGGTACAATACTGTCAGCTTTTGTAAGACTAAAAAAAAGTTACCATTACAGTCATCCATGCTCACAGAATGCCAGTCAAGTCGTTTACACCCCTCCTTTGTGTACACACCCGCCGCATGCTCGCCTCGAGCAAGTACATTTCCAAATGGTAGGCACTTTGAAGGTTTAAAACATTTGTGAATATACATTTATATATATTTATATATCTTTTCATATACTAATAAGCAATTGGACTCAAAGGTCAGGTCTCTAATAGAGAGAAGAAAAAAACAAACAAAAAATAGGTGTGAAGAAAAAGAGGATGAGGAAACAACATGATGTGGCCATGGTGGAGGGGGTGGGTGCGCGTAGAAATACTGTGAGTCTTTGGGTTTTTCAGTATAGTTCAGTACCTTAGGAGCTAGAACAACAGAGATGGGGGAACAAAAGGATCACAGGCGGGCTGAAAGAAGAAGATAACACGAGGGATGGAGATGGAGAAGGGTTCGTGTTCGGGGGTTTAGACGATGTGACAGCATCTACTGAATCTACTTCACATTACTGTACAGCTGAAAAAGGCAACTTCACAAACCTGCCCAACAAAACATGTGCGTCTCTTCGGAGCAAGTTAACATAAACAAAAAGGAAGTCATGTGACCGTAACCTTTGTTTTTATCTGACGCAGCTGCGTGGCTGTTTCTGCACCAGTCATTTTGTGGCCGCCCATCGGGTTAAACTCAGGTTTTCAACCTGGTAAACAACCTCAGCTCTCAACAGAAGCTCTTTTGAAATGCCTGCACGGACCACTAAAAAAACATGAGTAGCCCTCAATGCGTCTCGTCAAAGACTTTTCAGACGTAACACTAGAGTCTTAGATTTTCTGTGCAGCCTTATTTATCAGTCCCTCTGAGAGAGACTAGGTTTCTAGAGGGGGGGGATCTGGTGTTGTTTGCTGCAGAGGTATGTGCCCTGCATGTGGGGATTGGGCCCCGTGTGTTTGTGTCCGAGCAGTAGCAGGCCTTCACTGAGCCTGGAGCATCAACACTGGGACGGGGACAATAACTCCGGGCTATACGGGCAGCTGGGGGTGACAACTCAACTGGCCAAGCTCCAATCTGATTAAAAAGGAGGTGGGAGCAATGGAGGTGGGGATGAACAGACAGAGGGGGAGGAGATGTCAGGGTGAAAGGGTGCTTGCAGAGTTCGGGTGCAGTAGCTAAACTCAGCAGGGAGGGGTGGGGATGCGGCTTTGGGCCCAAAACACCACGAGCCACGAAGAAGAAACTTCACCCCAAAAACACTCCACAGACACTCAAAGCTGCACGACAGCAGTGGGAAGCAAAAGCAGTGAATGTGCAATGTTAAAGAGAATGCTTTTAAATAGAAAAGAAGTTCAGCGAGACATAAAAAGAGAAGCGAGATTTGTGATTTTTCTCGAGCCCTGACACGCTTATTTTTTTTTTTTTAAATCTTTTAAAGACCTGTTCCTGGTATGTAAATAAAAGAAGAAAAAAAAAGGCTACACTGAGAAGAGAACAAACAAATAAACAAGACATAATGAAACGCTCACGTTTGACTAAAAAACTGATGTGAGAGCAAATAATAAACATTGTAACCTGAAGGGAGAACATTTACATTGACTGTTAACAGCGTTAATATGAAGACCAAAGAGCTTCATCAAAACTACAAAGGCATTTTTTTTTTAACATCAGAGAAAAGATAAATTAATGTAATACACCTTTTAGAGATCAACAACAGACATGCTAGGACAAAATAAAAAGAAAAAAATGAAAGTAGGATTGATACAGAATAATTATATTCAATTATTTCCACTTTTAAATTTTTTTTCTTTACAAATAACATACTGCTACAGTTAAAAGTAGTCAGCGACTAGAAACAGCTCCTGCGATTAGTTTCCTCGCCTTTACAGATCCTGTTTTTATTTTTTCAGCCTTTTCAAATAATACACAAAATGTTTAAATACACTGAGATTTGCCATAAAATGAGAAATGCTTGGTTTTCATTTAAAAAAAAAGAAGAAAGAAAAGGTCTTAATTACAATACTCTATGCAAAAGCTTTCCTTTATGCTATTTTTCCTTAATCAACTTGAAAACGTTTTGTTGTGTTTGAACAGGGTTGCTGTTTTTTCGTGGACTGTGCTGTTCGACAGTCGCCTGGATTTCTGCTGATCTGATGACGGGGAGGGTTTTATGCATAAAACTCCTTGGTGGGGGCCTTCTGATAGGCTGCGCCGGAGGGTTTCCTCTCTCCCAGATCGTAGCTGCCCTCATCCTTCTTCCTCATGCGGTAGACCAGGAGGAGGATGAGGAAGATGGCGAACAGGAAGCCGATCACGCCACCTGCAATAACAGCTGAGAGACAAGAACAGAAAGAGAGAGAAAGTCAGAATAATAAGACTTTAAATTTGCTTCCTTACCAACAAGATCTACAACCTAAATGACAGAATATATAAATGACATTCGTCTGCATTAACAACACACACAATTAATTTAAACGCTAGGAGTGAAATGGTTTTGAGGGTGACGTGAGTCAAAGAATCTGTGTAAGCCAAAAGTTATGTAGAAAAATTGCATTTCTTTTTGACAACTGGACCCAAACCTCATCCTACAAGGTAAAAGTCCATCTATTGTTTGGCCCAAGCAATTCCCATCTTAAGTGTTACTTCCGCCACTTAAACTCTGCATCACTGTTGTTGACCTGTGTCCCATGAAATCCATTACTACCCTTTTGTTTCAGCTATTGTTGCAAAAAGTTCAATATGAGTGTAATTCCTCTGCACATGATCAAACCAAGGGGTGAAAATGTGGTGAAATCAAGTGGTGACACTCTCAGCTGAATGCTGAAGTCTGTGTGGTTACTTCATGTCAATTGGAAAACCCTCAATTTTCTCTCAAGAGAAACAAAGTCAATCATGCTGTAGTTCATTTCACTTCTCCTAATGTGAGTCCAGTTGGTGAGTTCGGAGGATATTAAGACTCCGATCTTTGATTGGTACACAGGGTCCGTATTCCAATCAGCGCCAGCCGACTGGGGCTTAGGAGGAAGAAGCTGATGGCATTGGTTTCATTGCCTAACAGTCAAGCAAATAAATCCAATGGGGACAAACAAACAACAGCCAGTCCAGTGTGGCTTGAACTAAATCCTGCTTCTGCTCCTGAACTGGCTGATACAGCTCAGACTGAAGGCTGAAATACTGACAAAGACGACAAAAGGTCTTTGGTTCCTGAGAATTTCTTCTAGTTGGATGATTGTAAAATAAGCAAAAGTTTGGAAATAGAGACTGGAATTTATGGCATTATGTTAAAATCCATATATATTATTAGAAACAAAAATGATTCACCACTGCAATGGAAATAAGAAATAACACACAGTTCTCTGAATGACCTTTCTCATGCTCATATTTATACTAAATTAAAAATAGACAAACGTATTATACAAACACTCGACAAACATATGACACGCGATAATTGTCAAATATTTGTTTTACTCTCAGATAGAGCATTATACTGGAGCAGACTATGTGAGTTTTACTAACTCTGACTCGTAGACTGATCTTCATGAATAAAATTTGTGAAGCGCCTTTTCATTAATCATTTGGAAACATTAGCGTCAAGCATTATAGCGTTGGTTTAATTTGTCATTTTCTAAGTGAATCTTTGAGATTTCACATTCTTCCTCATCAGTCAAGTCACCATCTGCTAGCAAATTAACTTGAGTGATTTCACAGCATAAAGTGATGATGAGTCTTTTAAACCACCCTGAACCTGGAGGAGCTGTTTGTGTCCAGATCTGTTGGACTGGACAGTAAGCGGACTTCGCCCTGCCAGCTCCCAGGCACAAAGTCTGGGTAATGTCTGACTGGACCCACGTGTGACTGCAGCAGGTCACTGTCCAGAGAGTCCACAGCGTGAGTGGGCATACTGATGATGTTTCTGTCCTGTGTCTGACAATTAATCAGAAGAAAAACTCATCTCGCATAGCCAGACCTATCCTCAAGACGCTGATAGCGAATGGCAGCGCACATTATCATTCCACGATATTTGAAACTGTTTTAATCAGTCACATTTGTCTTTTGGTGACACCGAGAACCAGCTGAAGGGACATTTTGAAGACTTGCTTGAGATAAGTTTGATGGAAATTTTCCAAAAAATGTACATACAATTTTTTTATGCTTACTTTCTGCCTTCTTTAATGGAAAAATAGTTAATGCGATGAACAGGAGATGGGAACGCTTTTCCCAAATAATTGCTGACATGAAAGATCAATAATTGTATAAATAAAAGTTGTCCATTTTAATCTAATTTCTCAACTTCTCTCCATTTTCTAGCAATGGTGGCTAGAGTTGTCCAATAAGCAACCTTTTATTTTGTTGTTGTTGTTTTTTTTTGCCTCTGTGGTTTACTGAAAGATGAGCCTACAGCAACAAGTTACACTGCCATCTTCTGACCTAAGTACATTCATGCAGCTTTGTTTATTCACTCTAAACCAGTTGAGGGAAACTGATATTGAGGGGGTAGTGCTGGTGTCACATAGGAGCAGAGAGTTGTGATTTGTTCTAACAAATCAAAGAAACAAATCTGCAGGACAACAGAAGAGCAAGTGATAACACTTTGAGATGTGTCATGACAGTCGTGTAAGGCTGAGCTGTTTCATTTGTCGTCTTGGACTCTTGTAACTATTTGTTCTCCTTTGCGATGGTTATTTGACAATACTCTGTTTGCTCCCAGCAAATTTAATTTAACAGAGCAATGTTTTGATCCTTCATTGCAGTTTGAAAACCTTTTTCTGACTTTTGCCTGCAGGATTTTGTTTTTATCCAGCACATGCACAAGGCTTTTTGAATGTGCATTCCCGATACTCTTTTTATCTGAACTTTCTTGAAACCAATAGACCAGAAAGCAGTGAAACATCATGAAGTATCTGAATAAAATCCACCAAAGTAAAAGATTGAAACTTTTAGTCTGACTCTCCTCCAATGCTCTGAACTCGCCACATGGGAATATTCCCCTCTCGCTCCCATTTCTATCTATATAATGTTCTGTACAGCTACCTAATGTGTTTCAGGTCTCTCCTGGTGCTACAATCTGCCCTCTGCTTCACTTTAGTTCTCCATGAGTTGATTGGTCCCGCGGCCCTATGGGTAAAAATCTTGGCACATGAACAGCCGCTGAACTCCAAGAAGGAGTTACGCAATGCAGAGGGAATAAATGAAAATTAGATTATGGGCAATTATGTTTATAGAAGTCATACGGGAGGTGAAGAGTAATGAGGGCTGATCCGGGTCTATTGTATGTATGTATTTTAAAGCCTTATTTAAAGACCTATTTTCTGGCAATAGCCTTTTTTTTTCTTTTCACAATCCCAGAAAAATATGCAAAAGATGAAATGATATTATCAATAGAATGGAGATGTGAGCCGAGTTCTGGTCTAACTGATGTTGTCCTAATTTGTCCTTGTTGATGTTGTTTCTGCACATTGCCAACACCAGATGGATATCACAACAAAGTAAAAGTGAGGTGCCAATCAGTGTTTGCCTCAGACGCAGGGAAAGAGAGCAGGCATCAGAGAGCACAGTGATTTTTGAGTCAGATAATTTGCTTTCCACCCTCTTTCATGTATTCAAAGTGACACACACACACTCAAAACACCCACAATGCTGTGAACTCTACAAGGTCCCACAGAGGGACACAGATGGAGTTTATTAAAAATAATTATTTTGAGAAGAGGATTAGGTGGGCTGGGTACATAACAGAAAACATCTTCTGGATTGTTCAACAATTACTCTGACATGTTGTAACATATATGAATTTGAGAGACATTAAAAGGCAAAAATAATAAAGATGCATTTAAAAAATGTATTGGCTGAGCTTGGGACTGAAAGCCTACTTTCATTATGGGCTGAAATTTTAACGGAAGAGTTCACTGAAGACCGTACAGGAAATGCAGAATTAAAACCACAGGAAGAATTCATGATGTATTCGGCTCCAGGTTGCTTTATTTATTTCCATTTATGTATCCACAGCCAACTTTCCCAAATAGGACGGAAATCTGTTATATGTCCCCATTCCTTTGCCTTTGTACACGCCCATCTGTAAATCTTTTTTTGGTCGACATTCATGCTCAATGAGAGCAAACCAGACTAAATTATTTTTTTACTGTGATTTGGATTAACCAACTGACTTGGGTTGTGAAAGCACCCTTTGATTAAAATGAACTATTATTAAAAAAAAAGAGTTCACAATCCGTTCATGTGAATTCACTTGCACTTACTAATCAAAATTGGTTGGGTGTTTCAACTCTAGTTGTTTTTAAATGGTTTCCAATGTGGCTGACGTTCAGACTGAATTTCTGTGTCTGTTCCTCATCCCCATTCCTGGTTTAGTAAGTGGCAGTTCCTGCTTAGTTCCCCCTTTAAGTAATGTCCTAATTTCCTAAAGAAGAGAGGAAGTATGTCATTAGTGGGACACATACCTGCCAACACCTCTGTCCTCTGGAAGAGGTTTTCGGTGCGGACCTCAACGGCCTCCTGGGGCGAGCCGGGGGCACTAGTCGTACTGGTCATCTGGTTCCTCTGCATGTCCTCTGTAACTGGCACTGGTGCCTAAACAAAGAGAAGAGAAACAGGAGGGTTATTGGAAAAGATTTATGTTTCTTATGGACTGATCCCTGACGGCCAGAAAAAGAAATGAAACAAATCCAGATTGCCCAAACAGATGCATGCAAGGCTGATAAAAAAGTAGGTGATTATACAGAGAATGTGGAGCTGAGGTTTTCTCTGGGAGTTTAGGAAAAGACTAAGCTATCTAGAATGACTCTGGGCCCAAGCATCACATGCATTTTTCCAATAACATGAGTGAAGTGTGCAAAGGACCAAAATGGAACGTGGAGCAGAGATAGAGGCAAGAGGGGACAAAATGGAACGGGGCCAGGTAGGCCTGGCTTAGGGGGGTCGAGACCTTAACGACTAATCCCAAACAGATGTAGTATCCAGTGCAGTACAGTAAGAGTGCATCCAGCAGAAGTGAGATCGAGGATGGTTCCAGAATATGTGATTATGTCCGAGAGAGATGTAATCCTCCATAATTTGCAATGGAGCAAAAACACTGAGAATTGACGTGAGCACTTGATCTTTATCCCGAGAGCAACCTCACTGCTGGTGGTATTACAGGGGATTTGGTGACATACTGGGTCAGATGAAGACACACTGAGGTTCTGTGTCTCTTTCTGTTGAGTCAGGATGGTAAGAAGTGAGCCACCATGATTAAAAAATGTCCTTAAACCACACGGCAGACCTTGAAAATGTTCCTGGATGGGATGACTCAATGGTTCAATGTACTCTGTAGTTAATAATACTTTAAAATAGTAATTGTGGACATTTAAGTTTCTATGTGCACAATAAATGTTGTTGTATTTGGAGCATAACTCCAGTGAGTTTATTTTTCGGCTGTAAAATGTAATTCCCAGTATATATTCATATATAGCTATAAACTATTGCCTAAAATATTTTTATAAAACAGATTAGGTAATCTTGTGGGTTGTTAGCAGTAGTAAAACAATCAAATACAATAAAAATGGCATCCAATTCCTTTACACAATTAATGTTTAGCCTCCCATCTGACAAAAAAGCCTTTAAACTAACTCACTGAATCAAAGTAACATGGAAACTGAAAACCTGCTACATATGGAAATGGAAACACTGAGCAGTTCCCCAGAAAAAGATCCAACTGCTACAAGTCAGCCACATGCAGAGCTACATAAAGAGGTCAGCGAGGAGCAGTGAGTCGTGTTCAGGCTCAGACTGAGCCGTGCAGGCCGCCAGCACAGGACTGCATATTTGATTTTACATTAATTCTTATTAATAATAAACCAACTTAAGTTTAATTGTGTCTAGAACTCTGGTGTTACCATACATGAACATTTTATCAAACCGCTCACTTCAGGCTGTGATGTGTTGGGTTGTATTACAGATACAGGTTTGCATCGTGTTAATATCATTATTAGTTGTTTATTCCATATTTAATTCAGACTCAGGCCTCCAGAATCAGTCAGCCTGCTCTTACCTCTGTTCTGAATGGTTTCCTGGGTGTGCTGTCTCTGGCCTTTTCTCTGACCGTGGCTGTCTCCACCCTGGGGGTGAAATCTTTGGTGGAGTCCTGGGTGGGTTCTGCTGCATTGGGCTCGATATAAACCATAGTGACAGTCACTGTTTCCTCCGCCACTTCTTCACCTCCACCTGGGAATAAGAGGGCGATGGGTAAATAATGTCTCCCAGTATAACAGGAACACTTTACAGGATGCAAAGCACAGTTTAAATGTGCAAATAGGTCAGATATGAGCATGCATGTTATAAATACTTCATGCTTTCAGTCATGTAGTTTGTCTTCCTTAACTTCACGCTCTTTGGTTTTAATTTTAATGCATTATTTACAGTTTAAATCTTCTATAGAATACAGAATGGCAGAGCAGGGTAATAGGGTGTATATACAGTATTGGAAGGGCTATTGATCACAGCCCTGTCTCCTTTTACCTGGCACGACCTTCCCTCACTGCAGTTATACAACTCTCTCAGAGAGAAGAGTTACTTTTGACCAATGAATGAGGGCTGTAAAGGTGCTTAAAGCAAGTAGAGCAGAGGAGCTAATAAAAAAAGACATGTAAAATTTGCACACTTGCTCAAGGCAGTCTGGGTGACAAGGCAATCTCAATTCAAATCGAGGGAGAGACAGAGAGGCGTTGAAGGAAAGAGAAGACAAAAAAGAAGAAGAGAAAGGGGAGAGATAAAGAGAAAGAAGAAGCAACTTCAGTCTGCCTGTGAAAGATGGAAACACTCGCACAAAACTTACCTGCAGCAAACTTGAAAATTAATGTCATCACGCTTGTGGGTAATTGCCTGCTGAGCTGGCAAGTGTGTGCATGACTTCAGCTCAGACTGCATGTGTGTGCTCTTACCTGAGCCAGACCCTGAGTTAAAGTCATCATCATCTTCAGGGTAGTAACCTCCTGAGCCTGTGTCATCCAGGTACAAGTCATCAGCCTGAGAGGAAGTCTTGGCTGCGTCTGCTATCTGCAAGACAACAAGATAACAAGGCTGTGAGGACATGTGTCTCTTTTATTACACGTCTCTATTTATAGAAGTCTGTGCGAAAGTTATAATTCTGCAGCATCACATCAGCAAACTGCAGACCTTGACTGTTCCCACGCAGCACACTTTCCACCACCAACAGAAAATACATAAATTACAAACTCTAGTGGCTACGTTTTTATTTGGGCTTTTAAATCATTAATCACAACCTCTTTGCTTTGAGACCAGCACTTCACTCGGTGATTATTTCTTTAATTGGCAAACACTAAATCCTCTAGGGGAGCAATCCAGAGCTCATATCATTAGTACATTTCAGACAGCACAAATCTTTGCTAAACTTGCCCTTCTGAAACCTCAGAGGCCGCTCGGTGCAGTCAATACAGTCTGAATTACAATATGTCTCTTGTATCTGCTGTAAAATGAGAATTAGTGCACGTTGTAGCCACAAATGTTCTGCTGAGTGTTTGCCAAAGACGTGGCCTGAAGCAACAGATCACTCTGTACATCTGAGCTCCATTTCAAACAAGACTTAGACAGTCTGTACTTTCACTTTATTATGCACAATTACAGTGCTTGCATGCTAATGTTTAGCCTGACCATAATAATAATGACCAATTCACAGCAGAGCAAGGTATCCACATATCTAGATAAAATCACTGGGCCTTGTTCCCTGAGGCCTGAATGATGTCAGCCTCATGGGTTTAGAGGGCATATATGTCCCTCCAAAATCTAATGGCAAGCTGTTAGGTAGTTGTAAAGACATTTTACTGAAAGCCACAAATTTGAACCTGCCGGTGGCGCTAAAAAAAAAGTCAGTTGTTCCCTGAAGTCAGCAGGATTTATCCTCTAGGAAACATGAATGAATGTCTGAACAGTCACAGCAATGCATCCAGTAGTAGTTGGGATGTTTCAGTCTGGACTGAAGCTGTGAGCAGGCTGACGGGTCATCGCTGCCACCATCAGATCCACGCCGCTACAGTGGCTAAAAACACTCATTTGTGACTTTAATGAAGCGCAGGTGACGTCCAATCCCAGCGTGTGGCTCCTCCCACGGCATCGTTGTCTGGGCAACAAGCCTGAGTGTAGGGAATGTTTGTGTTCCGGCTTAATGGAGTGATTGGCTGAAAGGAGCTCAGTTTAACAGTGCCTGTTTGTTTGGAAAGCAGCTCCTCATGCGGTGTGGGAGCGGAGATTTCAATGAGAAATAAGATAGAAAATAAAACAAAAAAAAAAAAACATTTTCTCTTTAAGTGGCCTGCAGAATCAGATGTAAGTTGGATACTTTTATATGACAGATGTTCTACAAGTGTGTGTGATACCTGTGACTGTCTATATGCTGTTTTGAGTGTGTGTGACTGGAATAGCTATAATTGTAGCCATGGCAACCTCCATTCAAGTCTTCTCACCAATCTGTGGTCAGCTGTACTGCCGCTTCTATACTGATAGTCCTGCTTTAGAAGTGAGAAAGAAAGACCTCACAATATATCATTCCTTCGTGTGTGTGTGTGTGTGTGTGTGTGTGTGTGTGTGTGTGTGTGTGTGTGTGTGTGT
>JAOWBC010000539.1:4509379-4520813 GCA_028566105.1 Hypoplectrus providencianus | reverse complement strand
TTTATTGCCCCGTACTTGGCAGTAAATCATTGAGAATGGATAAATACCAAATAAAAACTCACATAAAAAGTCCAAACTATCCCTTTAAGTAACTTTCAGGGCCATAATTAGAAGAATATGAAAGTTTGAAGTCAGATAAATTTGTTCCGCTTTGTTTTATTCAACCAAAAACTCGAAATAGTTCTCCTGTTTCCAATTACTGTCTGGTTTCATCAGTTTACCTCATATATTTTTGAAGACATGAACAGATATAAACAGTAGAAGAGTGAAAATCCAGATACACAAACCATATTTCCATGCCTGTTAATGCATGGTGGATATTTATGCACTTATCAGCCACGCAGGGGGAAAAAAAATGATGATGTGCCACATTCCTCCAGCCAGGATGCCAATCCCTCACTGCTGCCAGCTCTGACAAATAGGCCTTTATCACCTGAGATGAAAGCCGGAGGGGAGAGGGAGAGAGAGAGAGGCAGATGGGGCAGAGGCATGCGAGGAGGGAGGGCGGGGAGCGATTTTGCCGCTTTGTTGGCTGATCTGGTTCAATCCTTGTGGTGCAGCGATTGAATTCCCATCCAAGCCTTTTCCTTAAGAGGATTTTGGACTCAAGGGAGTCGACAGGCCACGGGGCTTCAGTGTGAGGGGAGGAACCCGTGATGGGATGATGGGAGTGACGGAGGAGGAAGGGAAGCGCAACACTGGGGGGGGGGTTTGCAGAGAAATTAAATAAAATAAAAAAGGTCAAGGATAACTCCTGCTCGAGTCTAGACGGACTTGTTATCACTTCCAGCAGGGATGATGTGCTCGCTTTTTAAAGACAGGAAGGAGGCAGAGATGGTGAGAGAGGTTAATGAAAGAAGTCACGCACATTATAACGGGCAGAAAGAGAGGGGGCGTGAAAGACAAAAGGGGACAGCGATGATTTAAGGAAGAGATAAACAGAAGGAACAGAGGAGCTGGGAGGAGGAGGTGACGGCCGAGGAGCGGCAGGTGGTGATCTCTGATCCCATTATGCAGGGCTAATCCTGACCAGCAGTGAGCGTGTTTGCATGTGGAGCTCTGTACGTGTGTGTGTGTTGTTTTTGTTGTTAGCATGACACTCACTGACACATCAGGTCTGTCAGTCAGTTTGAGGAAAAACTGAGAGGGAGATCTGTGAAAATGGGGCACGGGTTGATTTAGAAAGTGCGTAAAATTGTGCAAAAACAAACAGCAGCACCATTGTGGGGCAAATTAGCAATTTACTTCTACCAATACAGTGAAACTTGGCAAAAGTTTGCCTATTGTTGTTGTACAGTATACATTTTTTATCATGTTTTAACAAGCTATTTGTCATTTCTTGCAACCTTTTTCCCTCTCGTGCCTGTCTGCTCCCTCACTCAGAGCTGCAGACTTCTGACAGCTCGCTGCGTGTCAGATGAAACAAAGTACGCCTCAGCTTTCCTCCGCCAAATAATAAAACTCGGCTGTAAACTTTTTCGGAGTATGGGAAACAGCAGAGAAACGAGTCTGATTGGCTGAGCCGAGAGCGAGCGAGAGTCTGGCAGCCCTCGGCCCGAGTCAGTCCAAAGTGCCGTCACCTTCGGTACAGTATGCACAGAGTGTATTAATAGTCAGAGAGCCAGAGTGTCTGGGGCACAATGTGTTTGTGCACACACACCGATTCATAAACACACTGGTGAAATCTGAGCTTTTGCATTGTTGTATTTAATAAGAACAATATCCACAGAATTACAGTCTAAATGATTAAATTGCAGATTGAATTTTTGTTATACTATTTCTAACTAACATAGGTTAGTTAGCAAGGTGCAGTCATGATTTGTGTTGACTGTGATGCTAATTTTAAAAATGTTTTCACTGTAAATACGACATTTGGCACCATGGTAGTATCCTGTCTATCACAAGGTAGCCATGCCCCACAGCACACTCTTTTTTCAGCTATTTTATTCCACATGGGACTATAATTTATAAAGTAAACACCATGATTTATTAAATAAGACGTAAACTTAGGATTTCTGCACAAAAAAGACCCAACAGGCAGTAACTGTGGTTCATAACGTAAGCACAGTGTGTGTTATTGCTTTAATGAGCAGATGAGAAGTCCTGCCATCAGCGCATTGTCATGTTTGAAGAGGGTTTCATCGTCTGTCTCTAATCCTGTCTGGGCCTCCGTGTCACATGATAATGTCAGATGACTGCTGTTACAGATGTAGATGTGCAGGTCATTATTCGTGTCATGTTGTCATGTTAAGCCTCAGGGGGGGGAAAAGTCCCTCCAAAGACACTTTAATCCCCCTTTGTTCAAACACAGAGACAAAATGTGATACCAGCCATTGTAGCGGGGCGTTATCACAAAATATATAGATATTTTTAAAAGTAGTTGCTCTGTAAAGTGCTATTATTAAAAGTCAGGAGCTCCCTTGAGTTCATTTCCAGGTCTCTCTGACAGACAACTGATTATATATTCTTTGTCAAACCTGGCGGAGCAGAGGTGGTAAAAACAGACTTGGAGTGCTCCTGTGGGGTGACGCTGTGAATATAAGCAGTGTCGTAGCGTCTTGACACACACACTGGAGGTGCTAAATGGTGTTATGGCCCCAAAAATAGTCTGGATCTTTGCCGTGATCCTGAAACAACAGGCACACAGACTTTAAGTGATGTTTCAGGGTCTGATTAATTATTTTAGCTTTTAGCATCGTAGTCTCTGGTAGTTTTAAAGTCAGAGCGGGGTGAGGAGGGGTTATAATTGAGTGTTTCCATGGCAGGACATCTCTCGTCAAAAATAGGCGAGTTGGAAACCATGACACAAACTAAGGGCAGCTCTCAGTGGGCTCCAGCACAAACAGTGACTAGATACAACGTGGGCTAAGCATGACTCATGTAATTGCACATTAATGATGTGTAATTATGGGTGCATGAGCTGTGCTGTGTGCCAGACTCAGTGTAGGGTCCACAACCACACAGGTTTAATAATCTCTAGTCTCCATCGATTCAAAAACTTTGACCTTAAATAACACAGACAAAGGAATAATGTTTTCTTGGCAGTATTAATGGAGTGTAGACTTAATTCCTGCAGCGAGTTTAAGCGCTGTGAGCCCACCAACATAGACCAAGAGGTGAACACTGAAGTCGATTGTTGCAGTCAGAATATGCTCCCACGCATCTATTGAACCTTACAAAACCATAATTATCCTAAACAATGTAGTCATCGACACTCCATTTGCAGCTTTAATGGTGCAGTCGCAGTGATGCATGGAGGAGAGTTTTAGGTTTTAGGCCCGGAGCGGAGAGCATGGATCAGCAGATCGCATTTCGGCTGCGACACGGTTACCTGTGTGGATTAGCAGTGTGGAGGAGTCGTCTGAGGTTCAGCTGGCAGGTGCTGGAGATTAGCCTGCTGTGTGCTGCGCCTCAGACCTCTCAGCAGCAAAGTCCAAACTTAATCGAACTTGGCGTGCAAATAGTCGGCGACGCGGCCTCTGTTCGTTTAACGGTGTCAAAACCAGTTTAACGTGCTTGCGAGTTACAGTAGAGAAGACACAGATTGCGAGCAGAGTTAAAGCGATTAGCTCGTTAATCGATTAGTCCAGAGGTTCTCAGTCTTTAAGGAGCCGTTACAAGTTAGACATATCCCGGCGCCTTCCTACTTACTTACTTTTCTTTTTACTTTTAAAGTCTTAATAATGTGCAAGAACAACTAAACAAATGTTTGAGAGCGCGGGCACATGTGCAAATTTTGTTCTACCAATCACGTCCATTTTGTGCAAATAAAGAGGCAAAAAAATTATTTTCTTTAATGGCAAATGAAATATGCATCTTTATAAACTTTTACAGTGATGCTGCAATTATTTTTAGATTATTTTTAAATAAATATTTCTTAGTACTTTTGAGCCTTTGTATTTCTTTTATCTTGATGATTTAAGTGGATAAATCTAAAAAAAATAATAATAATTTGGATAATTTATTCATATTTTTCATTCATTCATTTAATTCTTACTTTTCAACTGCCCGTTTCACAAACCTCTTTTCAGAATAAGAAGTGACTCCGATACCGGCCATTCAAAGATGATTGGTAAACAAAAAGTTTGACTCCACATGCTGCAACAATCTCGGCAAAACTGTTTCCTTCCTTCCTTCAGGCTCGTAAACCTGCCATTTCACCACGCTGAAAAAAACAAATGTGATTTTGTTTGGAGAATGCAGCCTCCCTCAGGGATCAAACACCACTCACACAAAGAGGAAGCCGCTGTAATATACAGTACGTTTGTGATTTGATGTTTGACAGAAACACCGCAGCTCCGTCCACTTAGTTCCTGTACTTGTTGAAGCGAACAACAAAAAGAAAAACGCTTCCATGTTTTCCATATGCAGGCCAGCTGCTTGATGCTGGATGCATTCTTGTCTTATCAGCCAAACAACAGAGAGCCCACAAGTAAGCTCAGAAATATGAGTAAACAACTCCCATCTTTCTGGACGACGTCCTCCAGGGTGCATTACATGCTGCAGTTCAGCTTTGATTAGCCCCAAACTGGGAAGACTCTTCTGAGGACCGCCTGCTTTTTATGTTCTGTTAAAATTAAAAAAGTTTTCACTCTCCACTTTTGAAGAGGAGGTGTCCCTAATGTCACACAAAATCATCTTGTCTTTGATTCTTGGGGATATTTTTTTTTTTTAAAGAAGTGCTCTCGCCTCTGGCTCATACTTAGAAATGATGGGGTGAAATTCTTATTCATGTCCCATCCAATGTAAATAATTGAATTCTGGCAACCAAAATAGGCCCAGTGCTCCAACCACAGCTAGGCTGCATTTTCAATCTTTAATGACTTTGAGGAAGAATAAGCTGGAACTTTGAAATAGTGCCAGATTATCAAGACAGGAAACACACTTTCAGCTGAGAGAATGCACAATTAGCAGGAGCAGAGTGTTTCGCAGAACACAGCCACTTTTTGTGCTCCGTCTTTGAGACGCAGGAGGGATATCGCTAACAAAACTCATGCAACTAAAAATGGATTTAATGTTTCTGCCAAACCTCTGTTCCCTTGCTTGCTACATAGCCTTTCCCAATTCTTTCCCCGTGCTGTAATTCTGCAAGAATGTGTGGTTTGTGCAGAGTGTAGTCTGGCTTTCCTGAAAGGTCCTGAAACAACACAAGATGCAGGCCGACTGGCGCTCCACCCTGTGCTCCAGGTTTTACTTTACCACCTCCTTACTGGTGGGCTGAGCATGCCGGGGCTCTAGAGAGCCTTAAAAAAAATCAAAGACATGTTAAGACACAGCAAATAAAAGAATAAGAGATGAAGCATGAGCTCCACTCACTGGTATGTGCATAAAACTTTGAAGAGCGACCTCTCAAGTAAAAACAGACAGATAAGCTGTGAAAGCTGAGGGGGGGGGGGGGGCAGAGGCTGTGGTGGGTACATCCCACACCAAAGAGGAGCCACTATCAGAAACCCACCCGGCAGCAGATGCTTGCAGCAGCTTTTGCACTGCAGGTCGAACAAAACGTGTCATAAAGCCTCTTGCGGTCACCGAGTCAAACAGGGCGAAGCGCAGCCGCAGCAATCAAACAACAGTCAGCACTCATCTCCAGCGGACGCTGCAGAGCCGCCAGTCGCTGCAGCTCAGCCCGCCACATGCAGATGTGGTGCGGTCCGCGCACTTCATCAGATGCACGCTGTGAAATGGGATGCCACAGTGTCGCCATAAAAACTTAAAGAGGACTCACGTAACCACATTTATGACTAGAAGAAAACTCTGCAGGCTGCGTGTCTCATCATTGAGGCGGCTTTGGTGGAGGGGTGTTAAAGAGACCTTCAGATCAGGACTGATAAAAGTCCCTCTTTCAAAACATTGGGAGGGCTCATGAGGCAAAGATTTAAAAAGGCCGAAGCAGCTGAAGACAACATATTCTGGGTTTTTCCCATAATGCAACTCAACAGAATTGTTTGGTTTGACGTTCCTGCCTGGTAACTGAAATTCCTCTTTCTCCATACCCTTAATTTGTAACACCAGGCTTTCCGAGCCAAAGCTGAGACACTTTCCGTATAACAGCAGATGTTACACAACGTTGTTTTTCTCTCCTGTTTTTCCAAGTGTGTGATCCTCATACACCTCACCAGGCCTGTACAGAGTGATTTTATACATTACAGCTTCTATTTTAAGGCTTCAAATGGTGGTTGTCAACATTGTTGGTTGAATCTGCAAGTCTCCTGGTACTGGGGAAGATCACAGACCTCTGCAGCCAATCCTGGAATCTAATTCTACATATATTATACCAAACACTCATGAAGAATATCTCCACACAGTGAGGCCTAAAGCTGCTTAAAGCTTCTGAAGATCCCTCATTCTCTTTACATTAATTCCTTGTGATGAATCTGAAAAGCCCAACAGAGGCTGTGCTGGAAAGCCAGGAGGCTCCCGGACAGAAAGGATATCCTGCTGAGTCTGGAGGGTAGCCACTGCACTCACTCACCCACCCAGCCAGCCAATCACTCGATTAAACAAATTATCATCATCATAGTAATCAAGCTCTGCACCCTGCCTGCCTGCTTCCATTACACCATGCAAACCGGTTTAAGCATAGCATGGAAGCGATGCGGATTAGGAGTGGAGCTCTGACCTTGGCGGATGTCGCTGTCAAAGGGGCTTATATATATTATTGGGGGGGAATGAGATAGATGAAGAGGAAGGGTAAAGGAAAGGAAATAATGGAAGAGTAATCCAAAAAGGAGAGGACTGGGTGTCAATAAAGACACATTTCCATACTCGTTTTTTAACTAAAAGTGTTTAAAATCTTACGGAATACCCTCTTTGAAATTTCCAAACCACTGGTACGATTACGCCTGCAACCTAAACACAGTCCACCGCCAGCAAAGGGGTCAAAAGGTCGACCGTGTACCTGACTGTGGACACGACACATTCTTCCTGGCTACCTCTGTTTGTTTAGAGACCTCTCCCAGAAATTTTCCACCCATCAAGAGGGCTGTGTGGTCTCGCCCGTAAGGAGAGCGCCGGCAATGAGCGTGTCAGCGGTATTTGCATTTAAAATCAAAATGGATTCCATCTGACACGGTTTCACTGGTCTAAAGCCTCTCTGGGCTGAATAATAAACCCAATCCCTTGGCGTAATGGAGGACTGACTGCTGGGGCGCTGAATGCAGCATCATGCTCCGCTGAAAGGCTTTACAGTCGCAGTTGAGATCACAGATGGCTGTTAACAGAATGCATTAGTAAAGATTAACTCGCCTGGTAGAATCGCCACATTAGTGCCTCTGATCATGTTAACAACCACGGCGGAGAGGAGAGACAGTGTGTGTGGTACGCAGTATGACCTGGGGCCGCACGCTTCATAGTGTGTATCACATTTACCGCCAATATATATGTCTCTTCTTTTTTTTTTTTTTTAAATATTGTCAATATAAAAATGCCGTAACGACGCAGAATATCCAGCCGAGTTGTAAACAGCAGTCCAGATGTTACGCAGGAAAGTAATGTTCCTCTAAAGGGGGTATAATAAAGATTATACATTTTAAGCCATTAAGTCACACGTTATACATTTATCTCATTTTCAATTCCTGTCAGACAACTCAATCTGGGATAATTACCTAAAAAAAATCTCTGCAACTTTTTTAAAGTAAGCAAAAAAAAAAAAAAAAGACTGCTCAACATCTGCACTGTGAAGATTTGTTGTTTTTCTTCTCAATATGTTTGAGTTTTTGGAAATTTAAAGAGATAACCTTGGTGTTTAGAAATTTTTGACAGGCATTTTTCCCTTCGCAAAACAACGACTGACAATCAAATCAATTAATGGAGACAAAAGATGACAGTAATTACCACTTTCAAAAGTAACATTTAATCATTTTAAGGTCGTTTCATACTAAGCCTGATGTTTTTGGACGTTCCCTACATAGCCTCGCATCCTCTAAGTCCTCTTTGTCTTTGTCACATTTGTTCTGGTTTAATATCAAAACTGTATAAAAAAATATTGTTAAAATGTATTGAAAATAGTATTGAATAGCCCTACCTGTTATTGAATTGAAGTAAGATATCCCAGAGTGATGACGGCACTTATATAAATTTGAGAAACAAAGACAGAAAGAAAGAATCAAAGAAATAGAGAAAAAAACATTCAGGCTATCGAGTTTCAGGCTCCATTCATAAAGTACAGGAGGAGCTATGTTCACAGCTTTTACTTTTGTGGAAAAAAAACTCTCACATAGGTAAAAATCACATCTGTTTTTTCAGATTACAGACTATAAATTAGTTTGAGACTTGGTGTGAAAAGGCCCTCAGTCTGATCCCCAATGAAACTTTCACTCAGACTGTTTTCTTTAATTTAGCGCCGGGAAATGTCCCTTTATATATTTGCCCCCTTTTTCACCACTGTTCGCTCACTCAGCCCCACAGTGTGAGTCACTGTCTGGACCGGCTCGTCGATGTGGTCACAGTTTAGACTTTCAAACATCGGATTTCTGCCACAACAGTACACAGGAACATCTGGACGCAGATCTGGGGTCTTGACATTACAGCTCCTCCAAATCAAATAAGGAAATGAAGCAAACCTCGGCGAAGGCGGCGCTCGCCACCACCTTTGAAATTAAACAAGGATTAAAAACTAGGATATGAAAGAACTGCGGAAGACTCAAATGCTTGTTTTTGCCAGGATTTATGGAGCGGTGGAGACGGATGCGCATTTTTCCTAAGCATGGAAGAAACAGGCTTATTATTAAATTACAGGTTATGTGCTCAGAAGGAAATTATTACAAGCTGGAAGCCTTCAGGAGCCTCCTGAGACTACCCACGTGGAGACAGCGATGGAAACGCATCCACTTCCTCTTTTTTTGTGATCCATTACAATGACGAACACAAATCAACACTGAATATTCATGAGCGCTCAGTTGCAGCCTTTAAAGTCACTTCTTTTTCACTAAAAGGAGATGAGTTTACACACCAGCATGCATTTAGAGGGAGAAGTGTTATGTGCGATGTGGGGAGTTCACTAATGAATCCCCCTCTCCAGCTCATCAGCCTCCCCAAATACCCTCTGGAGTCTCAGAGTTTTCTCATGAAAACAGCTCTAAATTAAGTGAGTGCACGGAGTATAATTTGCGGTTAGTGATACACCCTGCACAGAAAGCATGATTTACACGCTTTAGCTCATTTGGTGCTGTTTTTTGATTCGAGATGGAGGGGAAATAATGGAAACACCAGACATTAGAAGTGCATTTTCCTGCTTGGAGGAACGCCAGCGCAGATATCAATTTGGCGCCTTTTAGAGACGATAAAGCGTGCTCGTAAATACGGGTGAGCACAGATGTGTTAAATGTGCCGTGCCTTTTTCCACAGCAACCTCTGGAGCTGGATGGAAAAACTTAGCTGACGTCATGGCTTCAAATATCTGACATTTTTTTGGGATCGTGTACGGATGGAAGACATTTGGCGCTAAGATCAGCGTCTATTCAGCAGAACAAAGTCAGAAAGTTTCACAAGCAGCATCTGATTTCTTTCCATCCTCCAACAAAACCTGAGCTGACCGCAGTCTAAACTGAAGATATCTAATATGGCAACAAATGTTTTTTTTATACTTAGTTGCAGTTATGAATAATCTCCTGTTCAACTTTTCAGTAAATTTTCTGATGATGATTTTTATGTTTTGGCTTCTGTTGGCAGTATTAATTTCCTCTGCATTGCAGTAAGGTGTGAGATTCAACAAAGTAGAGCTGAAATTAATGTTTGGCATTGATTTTTTTTTGCCAATGCCAAACATTTGTTTTTCCCAAGTGTGAGGATTTGCTGTTTTTCACAGTTGCATGATAAAGTAAACTGGATATGTTTGGACTACTTGTCTGTTAAAACAAGAAAATTAAAAACCTTCTGTTTCATCTGGTCTCACCGATGGTTTTTAGTTATTCCTTCATATTGTAATTAGGGCTGTCCTTCACTGATTACCACACATTTTGGTCGACTAATCAGTTATTTGAAGTACAGACAAATCTGCAAGAATTTCTCCAAAAATAATCCTGCAGAAGCACCTTTTTGAATCAGAGATGAGCTCGAAACCAGTTAATGGAAAAAGTCCATGATTAGCATTTTCTTTATTGCAACATTAGCGAGATTTGCTACAGCTTTAAGGAACCACAGCTTTTTTTTTTTTTTTTTTTTTTTTACAGTGATTAGAAAGTCACCAGTATGGACAGATTGTGGATCTATGGACTACAATCTCTAAACAAAGCAGTCCAGTCCAGTAGCCCCATACCAAACACCTCCAGTGACTGCTCTGTTTACCACACAGGTTTGTCTCTTTCATTCCCCCCCTGCCAAGTTAGACACTTCTCACACCTCACAGCAAAGCTCCAGACAGGTCCTGCCTGTCTTGGGAAAACCTGAACACCAAAAGGGGAAGAATTGTTTACACTCTTCCCCCCACTCCCTTTTTTTACTTCATCTCCCTCTTCTTTTCCTCCAGCACACTTAAACTGGAAGGCAGTAAAAAAAAAAAAAAAGAAGAAGAAGAAGAAAGAAAGGAAGAAAACAGACGAAGGGTTTTCCCCATTTCTCTTTGTCACAACCACAATCCCCTCAACTGCAGTCCTGCCAAGGAAGTTTCCATTTGCTAAGCTAATTAAATAGAAGAAAAGGGGGAAGAAAGAGGGTGGGAACGGAGAGAGAGTAATGTTCCAGGTCTACTATGTCTAAATATTTTCACCCAGATTGCCACAAGCACATGCAGAGGCTTTTATTGTCCACTGTTGCAGCCTCTGATAGTCTGCTAGCTAAAGGTGGCTGTGGCCCAACATAAACCAGCGCCGCTGTCGCCACTTTTGCTGCAGCCACATCTCCCTAATGTGTTTTCCCTATGCCTTGGTGGTTGGGATGACAGTGTATTTTAAACACGTGGCTATAAACTTGCTTACACACATACCCAGGGGGACATAAAAAGGCACGGATGCACAACCCAAGCACACACAAACACATGCACCGTCAACAGAGTTTCACTATTTGGAAGTCTCTACTAGTATGCACAAGACTCTGCCAAAGTAAGAGCCTCTTCCAACTCGTCGACAAGAGAGAGGAGGAGGAGGAGGAGGAGGAGAGAGGGGAGAGGAAGGCTGCTCCTTCCAAGCACACATACGACCTGCAGATGTTGGCAAATTTAATGCAAGCCCTCTCATCTGAAGGGAAGGGAAAGAAGAAAAAGGGGGGGTGTCTCTTGTGTGAAAAAAAGAAAAATATACCCTCTGTTCATTTCTTCCAGATGCCTGAAAGAGAAATATAATGCCACTGTTCTCAGAATAATCCAACACACTGTGGTAATACTGACAGGCAGCATCTTGACCATGCTGGCAGAGAGATAAAGAAAAACAACACGGGGGAGGAAAGGGAGCATGTGTGCAAATGTGTGTTTATGAACTTGTGTGGTGTGTGTGTGTGTGTG
>JAOWBC010000539.1:4464881-4476914 GCA_028566105.1 Hypoplectrus providencianus | reverse complement strand
TGCTCCCTGTTAATGGCCACACACTGCCATTGTCTGTCCTTGCACACAATAGTTGGATGGTAGGGCTCAACATAACAGTGTTCAACAGAGGCTACCACACACCCCGAGCTGGCTGTGAGTAAGATGATGTAATTATTCCTTAAAAATTACTTTTAAAGCATAAAATATTTTGTGCAATGAGAATGTTCAGTTCACATACTATCTCCCATCCTCCCCTAAACTGGTAATACCTCATTGGCTGAAAATTTTCCTCACTTTGTAATTTTGGAATCAATCCCAATTTGAGCTGCAATTATTTGATAAGTCAAGTCAAATCAAATCGGAGGTATCAAGTGAGGGGTTTACAGTAAATAACTTATCACGTCTTGGAAATTGGAAACTCCTATTGTTAATCCAGCAGTAACAAAGGGACCTCGGTGCTCTTAAATCAATATAAATACCTTAGCAGACTGTTATTTTTGCAAGACAACTGCAGGAAGATGAACAAAAGCAATGGCGTTCTATGGTATTAGATTATACGAGGCAACGGAATAGATTCTTCATGCCCATCATCATTACCATCATCATAATGATACCCTCCATCACTTTTCTATTACACCTTCTTGCCATCACCATCAATTATCCCCTCAACCACAAATCATCAGGACAGAGCTCGTACCGATCTCTCACCGGAGTGTATCCTGAAGAAGATTGAGGTCTAATTGTGTGCGTTGGTGGCAGGGGATATAAAGCACGAAAAAAAAAATAAAGAAAGGAAAATCAATGCCTTAACTAAAGGAGCAAGTGAATTATTGATGAGGAGTATGTAATGGGATCCCAAGTGTCTATTTCTCCCTAACTTGGACTGCTCGCTGCTCAGGCTGCTAAAGCCCCAGCTAGAGAGGCAGAAAAAAGAAAGGTGCCAAAAAACGCCCATGAACATCTTCACAGTCAGATCAGCCACTGCAACCCTCAATTATCTGTGGGTTTCAGTTCAGCAAGTGGAAATCTGGTACAGAATATCGTGGCCGAGACTTCATCTGCTGTGCACTATCTTATAGCCATGTTTCATTAAAAAAGACGAAAGAATTTGAAGTGAAATTTTGAAATGTTGCATTAAGAAAAAAGCAAATTAAGAACATTTCCATCAACCAGTTGTGAGTAAATAAACAAAGCTGCATTACCATTCTGTGGTCAGAAGATGCTAGTCTGTAAACAGTAGAAGAAGAAGGTATTGCGCAAGAGAGAAAAAAAATATGAGAAAAGAGTTGCTTATCAAACAATTTAGGGAACTTATAGTTCTTCTTTCATGGAAAGGAACAGATAAAAATGACTCTGGATAGATTGAAAGCCAATCAGGGCAACAAAATGTGTCCCACAACCAAGCAGAGCAGCAAATGTGTGATATAAAACCTGCCGTATTATCAGTTAGGATTGGTCTGCTCAGTGCCAGGTTGGCTGCACCAAACACACCTGCTAGAGCAAATAAAACAAAAGCTCTGCAGATGGGTGTGGTTTCCAGGCAACTCTACACACTGTTTACCCGCAAGACACCAAACTCCCTATTTGGAGTACAAATGGATTACAAACTGAAAACCTCAGCCTACAGATTCTGCATTCACATTCAGACACATGTTTTTTAAAGATTATAGGTGTCATAACTCTTATAATGTTTGTTGTAGAATGATTTTTTGATGTGTAGATTAAGAAAATTGCAGCTATTGAATTGAAAACTAAATGGTGGTCAGCTAAGTCAAGCAAAAAAACAGAAATTTCTACAAAGCCAAGGTTTTCACTACAAATCATACAATAAATATGATCTTGTAAGTGCTTCAGTTCAGACATAAATCCTTGTTTCCTCCACCCTTTTGAGGTGAGGAAATCAGAGGATGCATTGTTTACCCGCACCACCAGTGTGCTGTTTGTTTTATTGCAAGCAGAGAAGGCAGGCATCACTTCTGCTTGGCTGGAGAGGAGGCAGACACGGGGAATGTGAATGAGAGGTAGAGAGAGAGAGCGGCCAGGTGAGACCTGAAAGCTGCCTTTGTGTGGCAGCTGGCAGTGCGAACACTGCCCTTCACTGTGAGGCGTTCCCCACATACACACACACACAAGTATACTGTACATGTTGGGGAGTTATGGGGGGATATTTGGTAAAAATATGAGGCTGAAAAACCGTTGCAGGTTTGCAGATGTAACAAAAAAAGCCTTCACTCGGGCTCTCCAAGGTGAACGGCCGTTTCAGAGCCATAAAGTTGCTCTGTTTTCCTTCTGCGTTTCCAAATCTCCATTTCAGATGCTAAACACTCTCTTATTTTCTCCTTCACTTCACCTCAACTGTATCTGGCTCAGTTCAACTGGAGCTTGAAGAGCATGATAATATCTAGTCCTGTCTAAGACTGTTCCATAAGTCAGCACACATCTCATATGAGCCTGTAAATCTTCTTCACAGGAATGTGGAGGCCAGAGAGGAGCTTAGATAAAGTGGAGGTGGACTCCATGAAGAGATGGTTTGATGTATCAGGGATGGATGCCTTTTTGAAAGTGCATTGAGCTGTACTTTTCTCACTTTTCTCTCTAAGCGTGTGAGCTGAAAAGGGATTTTGACACTTTATAACCCTCTGCTGCCTGTGAAACATTACCCAGCTGTGCTGCTATACTGCTACTTGATTATATGTGTTTATTTAATGTTATTGGGGTTGCAGATTACATTTGTCTCTCCAAAATGAAAAGCCAGTGAAAGCTCATACCCAGTAGACAATCGAAGGTGTTAGTTATGGTGTCTCTTGAGACAGCAGTTTCACAACTAATCCCCGAGCATGTCTCTGTGTTGCGGCAACTCTGTCTGTGTACTGATCTGTATTCTTGTTTGTTTACTTCTCCCCAGGAGGGGCCCTGCAGACAGCAGTCGCGCCAGGCACCATGAGGCAGCAAGCTTGGCCTGAGAGAGCGGAGAAATCACCCTTCATCACTCTCAACCAGGCCGGGCAGTGGAGGAAATGCACACAGAAGCAGCAGCGCATGCCACAGCAGACACAGGCTAATACACACATCTGAGAGTACAGTGAGCAAATGGGGAAGGCAGAAAGAGACTGAGAGAGTGGAGTCAGTAACTCAGATTGCGTCATTTTTAAATGGCAAAGTGGACTGGGCCACCCTCAGAGGCAGTGATGTCCTTGTTAACACATTGTCCTTCGTTAGAACCTCCTTGTTAGAAATCATAAGTCAGTCCCCCGCCCCTGTGAGGCCACAGAGCTGAGGGGCAGAGGAGAGGAAAAACAGAGGACGAGTGAGAGACAGAGCGGAAAAAAGAGACTGTGACAGGCCCCCATGCAGGCCCGTAAGAAGTATGTTCTGCTGGGCTTGTGTGCGTGCTGCTGGCTGGTCCTCTTTTACTGGGGTGGAGGAGTCCAGCTGCGTCTGCTCCGGCTGCTGACACGCCAGCGGGGTGAAGTGGTGCGCCCCTGGCCCAACTGGACCGACAGGGCCTTCCTGCCACGCTATGCCCACCTGGATGAGCTCCAGACGGACCCAGGGACAGCCGAGTCGCCCCGTCAGCGGCGCCAGGCGTGGTCGGCCATTTATAAGGACAGTCGCTGCCGCATGGAGACCTGTTTTGACTTCTCCAGGTGCCGCCGGAGAGGACGCGAAGGCTTCAGGGTGTATATATATCCATCCGAGAAAAATGACCGCGTGTCGGAAAGCTACAGGAAGATCCTGACGTCCATAGGTGAGTCCCGGTACTACACATCAGACCCCCGGGAAGCATGCCTGTTCGTGCTCGGTATAGACACCTTAGATCGGGACCAGCTATCAGGACAGTTTGTGCCCAATGTGGACGAACGCATCCGTGGTTACCCGCTGTGGAACGACGGGCGGAACCACCTGATCTTCAACCTGTACTCGGGCACCTGGCCTAACTACACGGAGGACCTGGGCTTCAACATCGGCCAGGCCATCTTAGCCAAAGCCAGCCTCAACACAGAACATTTCAGGCCTGGCTTTGACGTCTCCATCCCGCTGTTCTCAAAGGACCACCCGCAGAAGGGCGGCGAGCGGGGCTGGCTGGTGAGGAACACCATACCGCCACGGAGGAAGTACCTGCTGATGTTCAAGGGGAAACGGTATCTGACGGGAATCGGCTCAGACACCAGAAACGCTCTTCATCACATCCACAATGGAAAGGACATTGTGTCGTTGACAACGTGCCGCCACGGGAAGGACTGGGAGAAGCACAAAGACGCCCGCTGTGATCACGACAACCTGGAATATGAAAGGTAAGATGGAGGTCACATGGCCGGAGGGGCGGGCAGTAATGAGGTTATGTTAGGATGAGAAGTGTTGTGTGAGTGAGGCGCTTGAGAAGAAAGAGAGCGTCAAGTGCTTGTTTTTTTTTATTGGGAATACACAGTGGTTTTGTTCCGTTTGACTTTGTATTTGAACTTTACATGCTGTTTTATTGGTCTTTTAGATGTCACAGATTTTCTACAAGCAGTGTCAGCGGTAGCTTTTGGGTCCCACTGGTTATTTCTGTCTCCTTTTCATGGCTGCACAAGTAGTTTTGACTGTTTAGGTTTATGATGTTTGGCAGCTGTTTTCAAGATCAAAGATTTCAGACACACACTCGAGTCCCTGGAAATTTAGATTCAGGTCACTATTCACAGCAATTCTTGTATTAGTACTGTAAAAAGAGACGGCTAAACAGTGGTTGTAATGTGCTCAACTTGTAATAACTGACCTTGAGCTTCTCTGTTATTCAGAGTAAATAAATCAGGCAGTCTAATAGTCTAACAAATAAGAACAAGGACACATGCAGTCAAGTGTATTTTGCATTTGGTTGTGTGCGACTATAAGAAAGGGAAAAAAACAACCAGCTAATTAATAACAACTGAAAATACACAGCCAAAGCAAAGGTCACTGCAAAGAATGGCTTTGTGAAATCACTGATTACCTCAGGCCATAAACTGCAGCTGGGTGTGAGCCCTGAATGATTGTTATTTTTTAAATGAGCGTGGTTTTTTTCCTAAAGGTTTTCCTGCTGTTATTGTTGCATGGCAGATAAGCTTGCCAGTTCTACTTTGGTTTCAAATTAGTTTACTGAGTAAATCAGGATGGACTGTATAAAAGACATTGGGAAATGAGGGTCCATTAACATCTGCAATACTTAGAGCAATAATTTATTATTACAGACAACTAATGTAAGCATGTGGCATTTGCTGGGGTTTCAAAACAGGACATATACTATTACACAATATGTATCTCTGCTTTCAGCACTATGTGCCTTTTCACAGAGTGGTTTTCAAGTATGTGAGCGCTATTGTTGAGTTAATAATGAAAAGCTTTGGGAACACACCCATCTGCCTGATACATGTTGCAGCAGCCGCTTGGTAAGCACATCTCATCCTCTACCGAGTACTAAAAAAACAGATGGAAATAAATGCATAAGTCAGCTTTATTTCAGTGTGAAATTGTTATTAAAATTCATTATAAAATATAGTTTTATGTGTTTCCAGTAGATTGCATAGTATAGACTGCAGTTTAGTCCAATTCAAAGTCAGTTATCTTTATGCTCTACAGTAGTCATTACAGATCATATAGAGGAGCTATACCCGCCTTTAACACAGCCTCTCTGTTTCACTCCTACGTGTTTAACTTAGACTTTGCAGTGAAAGTCTCTGAAGCTGAAGTGCTGACAGAGCTCCTCATTATAAAGTCTGTGCCTGTCCATTCATACACATATAGCAAGGATAGTGTGATGGTGCAGAACACTCAGAGACAGCAGAAGATGGATTTCAGTGAAGGAATACGGAAAGCCTGAGAATAAGGAGTTAGAGCCGCACCAAGCTGTCTATTAAAGTGGGATGAGACCGTACTGTGCAAAATCTGAAGAAGTCAATACTGGTATAATTTCATTAGGAGACAATGAATGAAGAAATATAATTAAGTGTTAAGAAGTTTGAGGGAAATTAATTAAATTTCTGATTCATCCAGTATAGTCATCTGAAGTTTAAAACTTCAGATGGTCTCAGTCAGAACAGTATGGTGTTTCTGTCTTTTACCTACTCTTGTTCAAACCACTGAAGGCCCTGGCCTCCTCACCACCCTTTACAGAAAAATAAAATCCAGATACTGTCTCTGCAGAAACAGCATGTAAATAAGTAAATTAGGTAGAATGGGGAAAAAGTGACTGAAATGCAGTAGTTAAACCCATCAGATATCATCTAATGTTGATTTAGCTTTTTATTTGCTTCACTAATTTAGCAAAACTGGCTACCTGTCAAACAGTCCGGTCATGGTTGTAATCTCTCAACTCCATTCTCACACCTCACCTTACAGTTTTTTTACACCCAAACTGCTGAAATACTAGTTTTGCAATAAAGGGGTCGGGTGGGAAAGTTGGGGACGTTGTGGCCTGTCAAAGGTTTCATCAGTGAACTGCTATAACCGCTAACATGTTAGCTTTCAAAGAATATGCTTGTGCTAGAGAGTCACATTTGCTCTGCTAGCTAGTAATCCTACATTAGCAGATTTCTAAGCTTGCTTTCTCAATAAGCACACACATGGACACATATTTGTACCATCACAACTGCCTACAGCTGTCTAAGAACTAATTTATGAAGTAGTTAACACTCTAAAGATGATGGTCCTTGAAGCTAACTAATTCATAAGCATATTAATTGAATGAGCTAAACAAACACTCAGCAGCAGCTCAGAATTATTTTCATTGTCAGTTAATTTGCTGACCATTTCCTTGAGTTCATTAAATAACAATAATGAAGGTCAAAGCCTGAGGTGATGACTTTAAATGGCAGTTGTTTTTTTTGTTTTTTTTGGTTGTTTGTTTGTTTTCACTTTTGTCTGACTCACTTTTGTGAAGTTTAGCTGAAACAATCACTTCTGGTATTTGCGTCTGAAGGGAATTAAATGATTATTGATTGTCGAAGTCGTTCTCAATTAATTTTCTGTCAGTCAGTCGGCTGATTGATCAGTTGACTAATTATTTCAGCTCAGGTAAACAGTATGTTTATTCCAGTCTCATTTCATGCAAAAGGGCTTTGAAAAGGAAACCTCATGTTTATTTTAGAGAAATCAAAACTAAAATGTTAAGCTAATATACTTTTAGTTTAATCAAATAAAAAAAATCTGCTTCACACAGTTTAGATCTACTGCAGCAGCAGGAGGTGGAAGTTGTTTTCATGTGCTATCAAATTCATGCTCAAAGTGAGTATCTACTATAGGACTTTTCAAATATTGCTCAGCAGTTATTGATGGTTCTGATCCAAGTGCGCCCCTAGTTCCTGTTGCCTATAACTAGCTACCTTGGGCTTGTTTACATTGGGCCGGGCAGCGAAGGGATGGAGCCGCTCAGCGATGTATGAATGAGCTCATTTATTCCACACAACCCGCTACTCAGGCACCAGGGTGGGCAGGGGGTGTGTGAGGCCGGGA
Source organism: Hypoplectrus providencianus (assembly GCA_028566105.1). Lineage (NCBI taxonomy): Eukaryota > Metazoa > Chordata > Actinopteri > Perciformes > Serranidae > Hypoplectrus > Hypoplectrus providencianus. The sequence goes on along the minus strand of JAOWBC010000539.1, from coordinate 4,469,486 downwards.
GGACAGTGGGGGAGGTCCCATGTGGTATTTTGCGGTAGATTTGGATACGGCAACGGCTCTGAGGGTGTAAGGGTGTGAATGGGGAAGGCAATGTGAGAGACAGCTGCCGTTTGTAAGAAAAAAACACACAGAAAGCTGGGTGTTTTTTTTTCCCCCCTCTATCCCCTTTTGTGTGAAGTCTCTTTCTCTGGAAACGGGAAGCTTTTAGCCTCAGAGAGCGAGGTGGGAAGCAGAGATGTGGGGTGAAAAAGAGGGAGGGAAGGTGAGGGTCCATCTTCCTTTTTGCATCCTTTTGAATCTCCCTTTGAGGAGAGAAGAAGGAGAAGGGAGAGTTAAGGAGACTGGGAGCCAAATGATCAGCGGAAAAAACGAAAGGAGGACAATAAACAAACTGTATGAGCGAGCGTTCTGTTTGAAGACACACCCTCACCTCTCCATCTGTCTGCTGGCATATTCTCCCTCTCTTTTATCTTTCTTTCAATCTTTCTCTGCCTTCTCTTTTGTCTTTGCCCAAAAAAAAAATCCTGCACCTGAAAAAGACTGTATGCTAATAATAACATTCTGTGTCACCGGGCGAGCAAGTGTCTTTGTGTGTGTGGCTGTCACTGATACGCATATATGCAAGAGATTGCGTCTGTGTGTGAGACGCTGTCACGGTCGGTGAGGCTCTTAGAAGGTGGCACCAGGTTAATGAGCGCATGCATCTGGTACACCAGCAGATTAGCCCCGAGGGACCGGGACAAGACAGCAACCAAGGGACAAAGGGCACAAGAGGGGGGAGGAGGAGGAGGAAGTGGGAGGGAGGGGGACTCAGACGGACGGATCAATAGACCTCATGACATCATTTTTACGCCCAAGTAAAAACATCCATCCCTACTGCGACGCAGGAGACATTAATTGGGCCATAAAATGACTTTCCCCCCAAGGAAACACACTCTTCATTTTCTCACTTAATTAAAGCTGCATAATAAAAACAGCAATAAATTACTGTTATATTTCTTTGAAATATTATGATTATTATTTGTATTGTTATCGTTATTATATTATTATTTGTGTTTATAGTCATACTATTATCTTATTATTTCTATTTTATTCGCTAATATTTATTATTTTTGAATAATAATACAATGATAACGGCAAAGATAATGAAAATAATACCAATGATAATTTAATTTAATAATACAATTACCAATCAGTTTGTTTAAAATTTCTCCAACTAATCAATCAGTTTTTCATCTTACAATTATAGCAAATACAGAAAAGCTGCCATCCTTACGTTGAAGAAAGTATTGTGATTAATGACTTCAACTATTGTTCAATAATCTGAGTGGATTTTCTGCAGCTTGATTTATTGTTTCAGCACTAATTCATTTCTATGAGGCTAGACAATTATTTTATCATAATAAACCACTATGCAGTGTTTTGGTGTCTGATAAATCTTCAGATTTATGGATCAAACTGACCCTCCTGGATTGTATTTCATTGTCTGACTGCTAATTCAGATAACGCTATCTTAACACCACTGCACATAACAGAAGGGAGATAGTTTCTTGTTTGGCTGTCATGCTGCGAGTAAATCTCTGGTCACTTTTATTCACAGAGACTGCAGATTATAAGACAGTTTGTCCCTGGGCACAGAAAGTAAGATGCAGACTTTATAGTTCCTTAGCCTCCTTTTGATGTTGTTTTGCTTCTCCTTGTAGTCATTTCTTAGTTTTGCTGTTATTTGAAGTCCTGATTGTCTATTTGTAGTTGTTTTGTGTCTCTTTGTGGTTGTTTTGTTTCTTTTTCATAGTTGTTATGAGTCACATTGTGGTTTCTTTTTTTTTTTCCAGATATTTCATGAATCTTTGTAGTTTTATTCTCTTTTTAGTATTTTTCAGTCTCTTTGTTTTTTTTGTATCACCTTGTGAGGCCACTGACACCTGTGCGTAGTTTGGCCAGTTCACTACCCACCACTGTGTTTTATATATATATATATAAATTAATGCAGATGACGAGCAACTAACATAGTAATTCATGAAATTCAAATCTGTAATTCAAATCCCCAAAAACGAGACAATCTATTTCTTTCCTTTGGCAGCATCCAGCTATGCAGTTGCAGATAGTGTTGCTTTGATTCACCCAGCTTTTTAAGTGCCTCACACCTGAGATTTTTTCAATTCAGTGGTTTGGGAATGGAATGTCTTTGTGGTCCTCACAGCATTGTAAATGTAAAAATATTCAGCAGCAACACCTCTTTCTAAAACCATCATCCCAGTTACTCTATGATCCACAGACCTCATATCAGTAGGTTTTGTTGTGCGTATTTCTTTATTTGGAAAAAAGCTCAAACGAAATCTGTTCACAGTGGGGTCTCTGGATTATCCTGAATCACCCCGACAAAGGCGCCTGTTCACCAAAACAAAGTTGTCTGCAGCATGTGTTGATTAAAGGCACACATTTTAGACTGACCATCACTGTACCAGTCATTATAAAGAGTAAAGCTTTTTCAATGTGTCTTTTGCTGCACTGCTTAATGGCTGCATAATGCACGCTCTTTTGGGTTAATGAAACAATGAAAATACCTCCATGGCTTTTAGCAGAATAGTTTTTAAAACTGATTAGATTTAAATACCTTTGTCCCTGCTATTTCTATCAGCACAATTTTACTCTTTTAAAGTACAGAATGATTGGTAAATGGCACCCAAAAATCCCATTAAAATCTGCCATAGGGAAAAAGAAATCTGAACAGGAACAGAAGGTGCCTGGAAATAATTTTTTGGGTCTATTGAATTTGGTGTGTAAGTATAAGTGTGTGTTTTTATGTGTGTGTGTGCATGGATTATGGATGATAGGAGAGAAAACAGAAGGAAGAAGCAAAGAGACAAGTTGGAGGTAGGACACAGTGGTACCCAAGGCAATAAGAGCAGCAAGACAGAAAGGAAGAAAAGGAGAATGTCATGTGATAAAGATTACAGGGAAAAATGGGGAAAAAGAGCGAGGGTTACCGCAGGCAACTTAAGGAAAAAGCGAGACTGAAACACAGGCAGGAGGGAGGGTGACAAAGTGGGAGAGAAAGACAGAGAAAGAGGGAATTGGAAGAGAGGGGGATACTTGAAGCAAGGGAGAAGCTGTGCTGCAGCCTAATGGCCTAGTTTCCCTCACTTTAGAGAATTCTCTAAGAAAGGGAAGAGAAACGTGCATTGTACAGTGAATGTAAATGAGCGAGAGTGTGAAAAACAGAGAGGGAATGGAGAAAGAGAGGGACACTTGGGATACACAAAAGGTACCACAAAGTTCTCAGGTTCCTTTTGGACCAGCTGAGAACCAAATGTTTGTGTTTGTAAAGGAGAACTGGCTTGTGGAGAGAGTGACAGGACGGGAGGGAGAGATTGAAGCGTCAGGGACAACGTGTAATGGCAAAACTCCGGACCTCTCTGTTTGTCCCAAACAGCCTTGGCCTCAGTGTATCAGGGCTGGTGCTGGAAACCGACGGGTCATTATTCACAACCCTCCTTGTCGGAACTCAGGGTTGTTGGAAGAGAGAGCGAGGAATCAGACTTTAAAACCTGGTTAACGCTTCAGAATTAATGCAGCATACTAATCAGACAAAACACAACTGCAGGAAAGGCCAATTTCATAAAACATATAAAAGTTGGAAGGAAATGCTTTAGAAATGCCCTCATGCATAATTTCATTTTGCGTTTTATAGTTTTTATACTGTTATGTGCACGTAAATACAGTGTACTAGTTCTGGTTTCAATGCTGCTGACTGAATCAGCACTGGAAAGAAAAACAGTGTCATTGTTATCTGCTGGCAGACATAAAAAAGACCCCCCATTGCTGTGTAGTTACGACTTCCGCACATGGACCATTTGAATTAATATGTTGCTGTGTGCATGCACTGTTGTATGCGTGTGTGTCTTGGTCTGTAAACGCTACACAAGAGTGTGTGCAATTTGAGATTTTGGCAAACCAAATAAGAAATGCCGCAGCCCACTGTAATTAGGGCCTGTGAAATTGTACCTCTGAAGATGCTGTGGTTGGAGTGTGTGCGTGTGTGTGTGTGTGTGTGTGTGTGTGTGTGTGGTTTGTGTGGCCCGTCTCTGCTGTCTCTGTTTAGAATACTTGGAAATGAGAGGCAGCCTTGTGATTCTCTGGCACTTGTACACTCCTTCCTCCGTTCTTTTTCCTCCTCTCCAGCTCGTATCTTTTTAAGCCCACACATCAGTCTTCCTCGCTTCCACTGCACTTTTGCAAATTCTGGTCTCATATATTTATAAAGTCACTCCAAAGTGCTCCATCAGTGCAGCGAAGATTGAACTGAGGGCATGAAATTAACTTATTTTTTCACTGGCCAATAAAGCTGATTGTTTTTTTTTATCTTTAAAGCTGTTATAGTGGATGTTTTTTTTAATGTCAAGATGGATGAAATGACCGTGTATCACCCTCACATAGAATTTTTGTCATAGATTGTATAAGGGCCGTTTTCATATTTAATTCTATACAGTCAGATTATTTCAGCCACCAGTAGAGTTGCCCCCTGCTGGATTTTGTTGTTTAGATTTGGTTTATTCACACTGCTTTTATTAGCATCATTTTTAGCCTTAAGCTCTGCTCCAG
>JAOWBC010000539.1:4411884-4424848 GCA_028566105.1 Hypoplectrus providencianus | reverse complement strand
TGTGTGTGTGTGTGTGTGTGTGTGTGTGTGTAGGAGAGACAGTTATAAGAGTGCAGCAGCTGCAGAGCAGGATTTAGCATCTGGACACACCTTCTCACATACACACACATACATGCAAACAAAAGTCCTTTCCTCTTTCTTGACACAGAGATTACTGGAATAAAGACAGAAGGGATGATGTCCAGGAGGAAAAGTAAAGATTATTGCGACTGTTGCTTCCATGTGACATCTAAGAGTCATCCTCCTCGCTCCCTCCCTCTTTTGCCTCCTCTCTCTCTTTCTGGTTAATGTAAGCAGATACTGGAGGAGCTCATTCCTCTGCATAGTGAAAACTGAACCGTCTGTTTAGCTTTCTGCCTTTCACTCCGTCTCTTCTTTTTAATTTCATGCATATTTCTTCTCCCTTACCACACCCTGTAATATTTACAATTTGCATTCAGATTGTGTCTCATTCTTTACATTTTCTTTGTGCAAATCATGCTTTTGCAACAATAAAATGCAGCAATAATATGTTCCCTCTGCTGCTGCATCTGTCTGATGGCATATTGAGTGTAGGTTGAAGCCCAGCGTCCGACCCACTGCCTGCAGACAGAGCTGTAGTTTTGTGACTTTTCCTCCTCCGCCCCTCCCTCTCTCCTGAGTCCCAGAGGCTGCAGCAGCTGGCAACATACATATTTATCTCTCTCTATGTCTTCATCATTTTCCTGTCCCCTTTCTCCCTATTACTCCTTTATAGCTGAGGAGAAACCACATTATGTGCATAATGTGGCCTCATATCATACAGTGTCATATTGCGAACTCATTGCAAGCTGCTGAGATGATGGCATCGCCAAATATCAGTGAGATGAAAATTAAAAAGGAAAGCCAGTTAAATCGACCATATGTTCCAGAACTTATAGTCAGTATTACATGAAGCAGTTAGCGGAGGAATCACATTCCTGTTTATTTTTGTCTTGATGAAAATATTTTACATAATTGAAAAATATGTAATAATAGTTTTTCATACATAGTGTGTGCTAGGTCCATAAACACAAAAAAGATGGAGAAAATGAATCAGAAACACAATACAAATGCACAAAAGTTATGTAGATCATGGCATAAAATCAAAGAGACATTTCACCCATATTCTTCCTGTTCCTTTAGTATTTTTATCAGTTTAGATTATGTTGATGTAAGGTGCAGATTGTTTGAGATATCTCTCAAATTAATGGAACTAGATGGCACTCAGCTTGTGGTCCCCAAAGCACCGAAAGATATATTTGAAAACGCCACAGCAATGTCACTTTCCAGAATTAATGACCCGCTTAATGAAATTGAATCCACAAACCTTGTCACAAGCAGTTTCATGTAGGAACTCATCTAATTCTAGTAAAGTTTCTGAAAAATAAATGTTCACAATAAAAGAATTGTTACTGTTCGCACAATGTTCTTTTTTTTTTTTTTTAAATCATTTTATCCCTTTGTTAAAACGTGGCCAGTGGAGGAGTAACAGTAAGAGAAAGAAGATAAATAGCATCAAATTGGAATCATTGGAATCACAGTGTAGAGAGGAATGACAATGGCATATTTTTTGTATGCTAGCCCAGAAGTTAGCATCGCAATGGGGTCTTTCAGAATTCGTCTATTGGATTTTGGATCATTGCAGAAATTAATCTGAATCATCTCTTCAGCTTGTGTTGGCCATAGACCTTATTCCAGATGTCTAAGCACCAACACATTCAAAATCCTCTTTGAGTTTAAGAGATGCTAAAATGCTAACATACTTCCTGGAGCACCCTGTATGGTAACTAACTTTCCTTTCTGTTTCCATGTCATCTTTTAATTTATGAATATTAAAAGCTAAAATTTAAAGAGTAATATTGTCCAGTTCTCGACACACACCATTATTTAATTCCATTGTACAGTGTCAGTGACAGTTATCGATGAGGCTCATTGCTTTCTGCATGATTACCCGAGTATGGACGTGTGTGTGTGTGTGCTGACATTCCCGAGACGGTCGTTTCTGTCACTCAGGTCTCGTTGTGCTCGATGAGGTGTACATGAGAATGAAAAGTATTGACAGTGGCCTGTTAGCGCTGTGGCGGCTAATCCATAACCTCGGTCAACCACACGCTTGTGTGTTCACGAACACAGGGACGCACGTACACACCGGAGCTCACACACACTCTATTGACACCTGACCTTTACAGGAAGCTGAGCGGAGATCAACTGACCAGAAGCTGCTGTCAATCAGGGAGCATCCACCCTCCTCCCCTCCATCCCTCACCTCTCCACTTTCACTCAGTCGATACTCATTGAATGGTCAGTGTTTAGTATACATGAGGAATGAGCCGACACAGACAGGCAAGAGTGAAGAGCAGCTGAGTTAGGAGGAGAAATAAATAAGAAGCTCATTTAAAGACAAAATGGAGAATAAGAAGAAATGTCAGAGAAAAACAAGTGAGAGAAGGGGAGGCGAGGCTGATGTGAGTGAGAGGAAAGGCTCAGGAGATGATAGGGTCGAGGAGAAGCAGATTTGCTTATCAGACAATACAAAACACACACACATAAGCAGTCAGCAACTCCGAATGGTGCCATCTTAGTAAACACAGCTTTGATGATAGTGGTATCACACTGAGCCCAGTGCCTTGACATGAAGAGAGAGAGCCTGCCGTGCAGCGTGTGTGTGTGTGTGTGTGTGTGTGTGTGTGTGTGTGTGTTGGAGACACTGGGTGTGTGTAGCCTGTGTCTCTATTTATGTCTCTGTAAGAGACAGCGGCTATCTGAGACATAAATACGAGAAGGGATGGCAATATGAAGACATCACAGTCAAATCTGCGTGGGAGTGTGTGTCCCAACTACACAATCAATTTCTCTTATCCTTCCACATATATTGGCCTCACATTGGATGTTTGATATTTAACTATATCTGTCCTCCCGGGGGCCAAGGGATTGGAAAAAGGTGGGAGGAAGCAGCGTGTACACAGACACAAACACACACACACACACACACACACACACACATATACAAACAGAGCAGTCCTGACTACGCCAAATATAAAACAGAAACACTCTGTGTGCAATCAGAAGCAAATGAATGAGATGAAAATGTATTCAGACAACACCTAGTGTCAAAATATTAAGTACACCATCGTTCATGGAATAGTACTTGATCATCAATTAAACATTTAATTCTTTGACTAAGCTGCGATGCCAGATAAATGTTGGTTTCATCTCTCCGAGCCTGCACTAACTGATTTTATTTAAGCCAGACAAGCTGCGAACACAACAGAGGCATATTTGATATGGTGAACTTGTCAACAAGCAGTTGCTTATTTACACATGTAGCAGACACAAAGCAACATTAGCATTCATCAGGAGTCGTGTGTGGTGCTGAGCAGATAGTGTACATTGGGTTTTAGAGCTTTTTCACTGAAAACAGATGCCTGCTGCGCCCGGATACAAAGCTGATGAGTGATTAGAGAGAAGTTAGAGTTGCACACTCTACAGATCTGAGGGGAGTCTGTAGGTTCATCACTCAGAGTCTCCTCTTCATTGATTATAGCAGCTTTATATGTAAGGAGTCAAATTACAGACTTATGCACAAAACCAATCAGTTTAATGACAGTTTCGCTTGGACACTGCAGTGTTCGTTACCTAAAGGGTTTGCAGGGGATGCACATGCACATGAAGCTGAGACCAGCTACCAAAACAGAGAACAGACAGGCTCGGATTATAACACACTTAGAGCGAATGTGTCTTTATTCTCTGCTCAGACCACCATCACGCCATTGTATCTTCACAAAGCAAATATTTGTTTACTGCTGTAATAATATTCTGAATGTGTTTTACCCCGCCTTTTAAATAATCACTGGTTGCAAAGAATACAGGATATTGCATTACGAGCTGCATGATACCATAAATCCACTGTATCCATTCAAATATGCACTTTGACACAATAGTAATCTACTACTATATCTGCTTTCTAATGTAATCTAATGTAATCCACACACAGCAGATCTAAGCACATTTGCTACGAGGACCTCCGCATAACAATCATGCAAACTGCCATCCAGTGCAAACAGCATTCATTTAAACATCATTTTAATATACTCTGAGTGCAGGCCCATGCATGTACATTACCATACACATGCTGTATGCATGCTTTCCCACATTAACATGCAGGGAGTCTTGTGCGCTACATTCCTAGCTGCACACGATATGAAATGACATGCATGCAATCATGTACACATGAATACACAGTGAGTCATTGTTATTTAGCTGGGTTCACCTACTAGCCAACCCCCAATCACAGACACGCTGACTCAGTTATTCACCAATGCACATGCAAATGCTCCAATTTTTCTTGTGCGTATGATAAGCCTCAGAGGCATTTAAAGGGTCGGTTCACCCAAATTAGCTCACAGAGCCAAAGATAATGTCAACAGAAGCACTTCTTAACTTGAAAATATGTTCGTGTGCCATGATATAAATGCAGCAAAATAAGGACATGCAAATAAGCAGCCATTGTCTTGTAAAATACCCTAAAAATCAAAACAGTTGCTTGAATTTTCTTCTGCTGGATTGAGGAAAAACACTCCTCTAACACTCACATACATAGAAATGGTCATTTGGCATAGTTAAAAAATCCAGGACATACATATATGACACTATAACTTGTTTTCACTGAAGCTATATGACTCCTGAGAGCAACAAATACGCATATTTGAGCTAAGAAGAAAAGACGAGTAGTGAAGGAGAGACACGCAGCAGGCCTGTTCTTTTGTTGTTGGAAACAAAGTGCTGTTAAATGATTTACTTGCTCCCTGGATTTAAGTACGTTCCCTCATTAAAGAACAGCAGCCAGCCGACTGGCCGGCGAGACGGAGAACCTCGTGCACGTACTACTTCATGCACAAGCTGAGTCCTAGTCGAGTATCCGCAAACTCACATAAACGCAAATGCACAAACACACAGAAACAGCAGGAGCTGAGGAAGAAGTGGGTCAGACTTACCAGCTCAGTCTCACTGCATTTGCAAAATAGAAAAGGTCCCCCTGTCTCACATTAAATACTTTACATGCAAACACACACACATACGGCACTTGCACGCTCACACATAACCAGGAAAATATTAATGTATTCTCACACCAGCAATCCCAAACATCGTATATTTACTCTAGTAGAAGTAAATATATTTACTTTTGAATGCAACACACACCCCCGTTCACACATTTATTTACTCCCTTGGCCCCAAAACAGGAATACACAGAGGAGTTGTACATCCTTGCAGATGCAATCTCCAAATTCATTTACTCATGCATGGCTAAATGAATGTGTTTACCTAAATCCCAAGCTCAGAACAAGATTTGGACACAAAATCCCTCAGAAATACATTGTGCAAATCCCTTTTAACCGTCGTGACTGATATTTTGGCTCGGAGATCCATTTCAAATGTACATCGCCGCTCTATGCTGCAGATTTATCCCGCTGCAGATGCACAGAGATCCATCACACGCCCACACACAGATGTATATGTACAGCAGTGGCGATGGCAAAGCTCTATCAACAGGTGGAGGAATATCAGAGCAGAACTGGAGAGGACGCCAAACAAGACTGCCTTTCAGTAAACGTAAACTGCCTGTGTTTGTGTGTCCGTTTGCCGTGTTTTGACACACTCAGACTGAATACACATTAACACAGTGACATCCATACAGATCTTGATGTCCAGGGCTGAGTGTAGCAGTGTTAATTGATGCCAACATCAGCAATGAAATCTCCAGTTTTCTCATCCAGGGAGCAAAGAGAGTCCTGCGTCTCGTCACTCATGGAGGGTTAAATAAATGACTAAGCGAGTGAGAAGATTAATGGCAGGCATATTTTACTCTGACATTCCTTCTGCAAATAAACAAGCCGGGAGCTGGATGCAGGGGCGAGGGGAGGAGGAGAGAGTGGAGAAATGAGATGAGGAGGAGCTGAGTGAACTCTCCCATAAGAGCCTGTTTGTTTCCCCATCTGTTTACTCCACTGTGCAGTTCTTCACCGTGAGACCGTTACACCGGCCGGCCGTTGCTGCTCCACTCAGAGCATGAAGGCGAGCATTGATGCAGAGGTTTCCATTTGGCTTTTTTTTTTTTTTTTTTTTTTTCATAGCAGCATGAAATATGAGTATGAAGTGGTGGCGCTCACTCGGGTGACGTATGGCAGCAGTCAGTGGGAGTAGTGGCACCAGTTCAAACCTTCTTGTCTACAACACAAATCAATAGAGAACAGAGATTAGGGCATATTTACTTCTGAGCTCAGTGATGGATATATTTTCCAACATACAGTAGCTATCTGTCGCAGTGCCAACATGTCAGTGAGGAGGGAAGAAAACTTGGGAGATTTATTACTGCACATAATCTAAACCATTATGACTAAATATCAGAAATGGAAAGCCACAAAAGCCCTGGTTTATTTTATGTGTGACAGATGTTAAATATCATATATCAGAGGAGGCGTGTGCCGCCACGCTGGCAGGCTATGAAATGGATTTGTTTGCTATTATTTAGCCGTTTCAGAGGTTATAGTTTGGAGCTTTTCTGTTATCTTTAGTATCCTACCTGCATTTGTACCCAGATCTATAAAAGAATACATCTATTTTCATGTAGTTCTGCTTATATATAACATATATCATACTGAACCAGTTTTAAGGTTCTTCAACTGAGCTTTAAAGATTCATCTTCATCTTTAACTCTGTACCTAATAAAAAAAACAATATCAAATATAGCTCAAGGTCTCAAGTTTTGAAAAAATACTCTAAAATATTCAAAGAACATTGATGAAAAATATTTCCTTCTTCAGAATCAAAAATGTAACAGATCCTTTCAACAACCAGTCGTTCATCAGAGCCTTTGATTTCTGTGTAACTTGTATCTGTGTGCATCATTTTGCTGTATGTTTTTAAGTCTTTTATTCTTTTGTTGAGTATTCACTTTGAAAGAATGGTTTTGTTGTCGTTGCTTTGATGTTTTCCCTGTTTTAATAAAGTGAAATAAAACATAAAGATTAATGTATTCCTCTCTTTTTCTAGGTTTGATTACCAGGAGCTCCTCCACAACTCCACCTTCTGTTTGGTGCCTCGAGGTCGACGTCTAGGCTCCTTTAGATTCCTCGAGTCCCTACAGGTAAATACATCTATTTAATGTGATATCCACCATCAGTGATGTTCATATCGACGTCCTGTTAGCCTTATGATCATGCTTTCCATCTGCAGTCCTCAGTGTTAAAAACCTTGAGAGTTTCTTGCCCTGAGAGACGAGACCAAGATCAATCCAAACATCTCTGCTTCCACTGTCAGTGTAAATACAGCCCAGTGGACACAGTGATGGGGGCAGCACTTTAAGTAAAACTTTTCAGATCTTGTTAAACACGTTGAAGTTTCACCTTCTGATCCTTGGAAAACCGCCCTACCAGCATGGGTTTAAAAAGCCCAAACTATCATCTACTCCTAACTTTTAGCAAGTAGTTTGGGATTAATTCACAATGTTAAACATATGTATCAGACTTTCCAACATGTCCATAAAAGCATCTGTTCACGGGGAGTTTTTTTTAGGTGCTTAAGGTTGTCCATCTCTAACCGGCCCATTTCCTAACATAGTTTACATGATATAATGTAAGACTGTATGTGGTAACACATATGAATCTTTCCCTTACACTGTGTCAAATAAAGTAACATAATACTGACAGGTAATGATGATTTATAGTCGCCGTAAAACTGTGTTGTTCTCCGGCCTAAGCATTCAGGACTCTCCGGTTACTCTGAGGCACACATAAACAAACAGCAGAAATCTCCACATATTACATGCCAACACAGCAATCATCAAAACAACATTAGCTGTGGCCTTTCCCTCTGGATAACACCGTTAGACTGACCAAATTACATTCTTCCAGGAAACAGCTCTTCAGCGGGATCCAGCTCATATACAGTTCAGTCAACAAGGAAGTGCACAGGATGCAGAATGTTTACACTCCAGAGCTGTGGTTTATGTAGTCTTTTGGTTATTGACACCTTAATGGTCACATCTGCAAGTGTTTTCCCCAGACCATTGTGTTGCGTTGAGTGCAGATCCAACAATAAAGGCTTTATTTGCTATTTGCTGGGCCTTTTAAACTAAAATGGGTCCATTAATACACACACACACACCTACACAAACACTGGAATCGTTCATTTAAGTCCATCAGTGAAATGTGCAAGTACACAAACAGTGAAGGGGCCGTAAAGGCAGCGGAGTGAGAGAACGGTTCGAACCAGCCCGTCTGTTGTAGTTCTGTCTTTGCCACCCAAGTCGACAGTCTCACACCAGTGCAGGAAGCTGTAGTGGCTGTTTTTAGATTCGCCGAACATTGAACTCTCTGGCTGCTACAATGTTCCCTGGCCACACTGCTCTCTGGGGTGTGTGTGTGTGTGCATGAATAGTCCGGAAGCATCCATAGGAGTGGCAGCCTGCCCCACCGCTGATGTCTGCTGAATGGACAAATCCACACACACAACCCACTTGGCTTGGCAGCAGGCAGCAGTCATGGTCCCTTTCCCCTCCTGTCTTCTCTCTTTGTCCTCTCTTTCCCTCTCTTAGTTTTTTCCTCTCTCTTTTCCATTTGAGGCACTTTTCAGTTGTGTGTTGTTTTTTTTTAGGTTTCGGTGCCAGCCAAGCCCACAAAAGAACTGGCAATTACCAGTACCAGTGTGGTAGGAAACGTGCTGCCAGCTTTCCAGTATACACACAGGCTCACATTTGTGCATACACATTGACTTAAACCCTCCGCCGTCTCTGTCCTCCAATGCAAACAAACCAAAAAACAACCACGCAGCACACAGGCTTTCATATTACCCCACCTCCAGGCAGGGAGTGCTTGAGATGTTTGAAACTCACCCACCGAGCACCTCATCTCTCAGGGAGGAGACTCAGGCGGGCCTCGGGCTGCATTTCAAATTTAGAGGCCTTGGATTATCACTCTGGGAGTCTTCATGTGACCTCGTTGTAACCTGCGGCTCATTCCGACACATACACACACATACAAGCGCTCCTATTTGTTAGGGTGTCCTTCAGCAGGTTTATTCTCGGATGAAATGCAGGAGCATGGAAGCCCCCGGTGGGCCAGAGAGAGCGTTTGATCTCCACCAATTTCAGCTGCTGTTGCTGCTGTTCTCTGGTGGTTTAATTAGAAAAAAAGTGAGAGAAAAAAAAAAAACAGCCAAACCTATCAACACACCAGACCACAGTGGGTAGAAAGAGGAAGAGAGCAGGATGGGATGAGAGTGCAGTGGAGAGAAATGGAAAAAGGAGTACAGAGGAGCGAGAAAGGGGGAGACCAAAGGAGGGCTTGGAAAGCAAAAAAAAAAGCGGAACAACATCAAAAACCTGTCAGCGAACGAGGGGATAAGGCAACATCAAAAATCGACTTTAATAAAGCATGATGCCTTCACGATCCTGCACCGCTTCCTTCTTATTCTCCTCCCATCCCCTCATCCCTCTCTTCTCACCACCAGTTTACCTCCCTCGCTGCATACATCCCCTCGGTGGTTGTACCTAATTAGTACACAAAGAGTCGGTCCTGTCAGCCACATCTGTGTGAGCGTGTGTATGAGTGACGGTCTTTAACAAACCTCCGGGGCTTCCTGGAAACAAAGAAATAGGGGTTATTACTTATTCCAGCCACCGTAGAGTGGACTCACAACACTCAGCTGCAAATACTTCTGCACACAAGGGTATTGATCACATTGTCTGCTCAGTCTGGGAGACCACAGTGCCAAGCAGCTGGGACTGAACTCATACAGGCTGTGTTATGTTCATGCAGCTGTAGCATGTCATGCCGTGTTGTTTACAGCCAAAGAGGAGCTGGCAGTAAGGGAGTCAAACTGCAGCTGATCACAATTAAAGTGATATATATGGCATTTTACAGTGTGCTCAGTTGGTTTGTCAGTGTCGCTGTCTCCTTAAGACTTCAAATTCTTCTGTGTGTGCAGGCGGCGTGTATCCCTGTGCTGCTGAGTAACGGGTGGGAGCTGCCGTTCTCTGATGTCATACAGTGGAACCAGGCGGTCATCGAGGGAGATGAACGATTGCTACTACAGGTAACACACGGACACTCGTGCACCCAGCATGGACACACAGCGAGGGCATCATGAAGTACTGCAGGTGTAACTGCAATCCAACCATGCAGACAGACAGATAAACAGCAGGTTTTTCGAGGCATGGTTCAACATATATGATTTTTACAGGTTTTTAGTAAAAACATTTGTAAAGAATATTGTTTAACTACATCGGCACAAATCAGAAACTGTGTTTCAGGTGTGTCACAGTCACTGAGGTAATTTCTGCTGAGAAAACCTCCGAAGATGCTTCTAGTAACATAAAGAAATTGACAGAAAATGCAAATGAGCTGCTGACCATGCACGGGTGTAATTAGAGTGGATTTAAATAATCAATAAATAATCATCTCCCAGCTTTGTTTTTTCAGTATTTCGCCTCATGCGTGTCCAACAGAACCAATACTCTGCTATTTTTAACCGTGCAGTGATTGTTACCTACACAGACTGCATAACAGGTTGAGTTCCACTCACTTTGCATGCATTACAGAGTGACCTAAAGAATATTTTTACTCTTCTATTTTCTCTTGTAAGTATAGTAGTACAGCTCTGAGCGCTGCCAAAAACTGGTGACCTACACTCAACAGAGTCCTTGAATGCATCAGGTGTAGACACTGACTGAAGCTGCTATGCAAATGTTCTGCTTTCGTTATGCAGTCTGTGCAGACATCACTCAAGTCTCACATACTGCATTTCCACAAAGTCCTAAACCAAGTTTCAAGTGAAGCCAAATAAGTCCCAAGTCCCAACGTCGTGTTCAAACAGTTCAGGTGTTTGTCTGTTCGACACACCTGGCAGGCCGTGATTGGCTGCTGTCAAAGTGTGTTTATGGGCAGAGAAATGGAGAATTGGGGATTTCATCCCCAAATGAAGTATTGTTTAACAAAGCATGATGAAAGACTTAAGAGTTAAATCGAAGCATTATTGGCATTACAGAGCTGCTGTTACGGCTCTGCCATTATCTGTTTCAATACCACACTGCATTGTGGGATATTAATGGTAGCTTAGGGTCAAGTGTTTTAAGAGCTACAATATGTAATTCATGTCCTCCTGTTTTAATACTTAGGTTTATGATATAATGGAAACTCTCTCATAGTATGTATTCATAAATAGTAGGTAAGGAATTTCAGGCACAGCCAAGGTCGATATGTTCCACTTTACCTCCGTGTCGAGCATATAGAGGCTTTATCTCACATCACTGGGAAACATCCATCATGCAGCACCACAAAGAGCCAAAGTGAAATGGATGTGTGCTCACCAAGAATACTTTATTAAAATCTCTGCAGTTTCTCTAAGATACTGCTGTCTCAAATGGCGATTTTTGCACAGAATATGCAAAATAAACCACAGGAAGAAACCTTTTTTTTTTTTAAATGAAACATTGCACTGGGCAACAGAATCTACCAGAACAGCGACTTAGGCTCCTCATTACCTGAATCAAACGCTGTGGTTACAGGTTGGGCCCCTTTTTCAGATTAAACAACCATAGAGAGCTTAATCCAGCTTTCAGTTCAAAAACACATCCACAGAAATAAACACAATGAGAAAGCAAAGCCGTCTCTCACCCTCAGCTACACCCTTTATCTCTCCCCCTCACACAAAGTACATCATGTCTCCTCTGCATTGATCTCAACCAATGGAGGACATGAATTGGCATTCAGCTAATGAACAGGAACGAGCCCCCGAGAGCTCAGAGCAGGAGAGACATTTTCAAATTAGGGCAGCAGCGGACTGAAGGAGCTGACCTCATCAGTGGCATTTCTGCATACCTGCAAAACTATATGATATGCACGCAAATATTCCCACTGCCTCTGATCTGAGGTTAAGGAGGGTGAGGTTTTTTGCGGAGGAGGGCAGACACTTCAAAATGAATAGTGAAGCCGTCCTTCAGATGTACTTTGGGAGGAGAAAGAGAAAGGGGGAGCAAGGTAGAGAAGTGGAATGCAGATGGACTGAGTGTATGAAGAGGCTGGAAGACAAGAATTAAAAGAAAATAAGACGGAGAAGGAGATTTGGCGGCCTCCCGGCTTCTTAAACTGGCGCTCATTAGAAAACGTGTTGGCTGTGTGAAGACAAAAGGGTTTAGAGGAGTCAAACGCTCCCACTTTTCTCAGTTCAATATGGCTTTTTCTTCCACTTTGATTGAGCCGCTGAGCTTAACTCTCTAAGTGATTAAATCAATTTTGGTGATTCACTTGAAACCCCAGAATGTGGTCCTCACTAATTAAGGTCCAATTATCTGAACAAGAAACCCCAAATCAGCTCTGTGTCAAAAGTGTTTTTTTTTTTTGTTTTTTTTAAAGAGGGGCAGATTAAGCAACGACTCAATTCAGTTTACACAGTTTTGATCACTTAAACGCTATTTCCTTCGTCTCTCGTCTATTTTAAGAGGCACGACTTGCTTAAGAACTCTTTTCCGCTGTCTTTTCTCTGTTATTCTCTTTCATGTCTGGATGTTTTCACTCTTCTCATCTGTTGTCTTCAGGTGCCGTCTACAGTGAGAGCAGTAGGGAACGAGAGAGTCCTGGCCCTCAGACAGAGGACCCAGATGCTGTGGGAAGCCTACTTCTCCTCTGTGGACAAGATAGTCCTCACCACACTGGAGGTCAGCCTCACTCCCAACACACTCATGAAGCAGAAGGGCCCCATTGTAGTCTGTCCTTTGTGAAGTGAAATGTTTTACCCCTGAAGCCTGTGGATGTAGTGACTACTCACAGGGCTATTTGATAAAAACACTTGTGAGCAGCTTGTGAGTGAATCTCTGACACACTAGCTGGCTGGGAAAAAAAACTTTTTTTCTGTACTGTGCCTTTTCATTTAATAGAGGAGGAAGGCTTGCTCTCTGACAACCCTGCTG
>JAOWBC010000539.1:4374397-4385130 GCA_028566105.1 Hypoplectrus providencianus | reverse complement strand
ATCAGGTCAAGGCACTTGGTTCTACTTTTATTATTATTATTATTATTATTATTATTATTTGACCAGGAGAAAATGAAAATATATTCCATGACAGTACAAAAACAAATTTCTGCAAGAACTTAACTGCCTGGTGCAGCATTTCAGGGCTAAATTGCATTCGTACATTCCCAGTGTTCATTTTATCCACATGAATCATGGAGTTTGAAGGAAGGAAAAACAGAAGCAGTGGCAGTGGGTCCGAGAATATTGAAGGAATATCCTGTATATGTAGAGAGAAGCACTGTTGATGGGTCACTGAGGGAAATTGGTGAAGGGAATCATGAGATTTCATAGCAGCCTATAGCATCTCTATCTCCCACTGTTGGCTTGGCCTCTCATCACTCTCAGGCATAATCACCACGTGGTCCTTGTCATAGGTTTTGCCACCTGAGTTAAAGGAAATAATCACATTAACAAAGTTAGCATGTAGTGCAATATATCTAGCTTTGCATTCACTAAACTAATTCACCAAATCTAGACTATTAATTTGAGCTCTTGTTTTGAAAGGTAAATGAAATTTTAAGCATATTGAGGGTAGTGCTCTTTTTCATAAATGCATACTGCTGTCAGCTTGTGCCCATGCTTTTTTTTTCTCATACCTTTGACATCCAAAACACAGCCAGGGAAAGTAAGGCTGGTGATGAGTCCTCTCATCTGAGCTGTCCAGGTCTGGATAGGCTGTCGGGTCTCTGTCCACAAAACCACCTTAGATCCAGGCTCTACGTTGCCCATCACCTGAAGGCTCATGTTCGGGGACAACTACAGCACAAACATATAAAGTGCATGATCAGAACAGGTAAAATCAGATGGCAGTTCAGGTTTTGCTTTGCAAGATTGTAAACATTTTAATGATGCATTACCTTGCTCTTGATCAAGCCGTCCTGATAGAACCAGATGTCACTCATTGGTTCCACTTCTGGTGTCACCACCACTCGTCCCGATTTCATCTCCTCCACGCCACCCTGGATGGACAAGTAGTGTCCTCTTTCTTTGTTCTTGATGCGTAAAAAGCGGCGCTTCTACAGGAGGCAAAACACATATAATTGATCATTGAAGCCATGGCTGTTTTATAACGAAGTCACATAACTTAATATCAAAGGAATGACCTAAATATGATGCAAATATGAGCCTCACATTTACTACATAATTACATGATTTTATCTAATTAGAGGAGGTGGTAATATGGCAAACCTGTCTAACTGGGAACATTGAGCCAATCGTCTGTAGGGAGCTAAACTTCGGCCAATTTGTAATTTCAATTGGTTCCAGCAAGAACTGGCGCCCCCTATAGTTGCTGTGTTCACATATCACCCAGCTGCAAAGGAAGTGAGACAAAATTAGACATGCAGGCACCCAAAAGAAGCATTCTGGTTTAGTTTAAAATTATATTGCACTGTAACAACTGACTATAAATTTTATCAACAGACATCCACTGCATATGTTTTATTTTGTCTACTTTACTGTCATTAAAATATGAGAAACTACAAATAAGTAAATGAAAGTATATAAACTGTCTCTCCAAGTACAGGCAGACACAGAGAGACAAACACATACCAGCCTCTGTTGACTCTGACGGACAGAATGTGGTTGTTAAAGCCCTCTTCAACCATGCTGTGGATCTCTGTGTCCATAGTGATCTCTCTGCCCTCCAGACATTCAAGGCCAAACAGCGAGATGGAAGGAACTGAGAATGTCTAGACAGGGAGAGAGGGAGGTTCAGAGCACGAACAAAGAAAGAATACACAGCATTTTTAATATGAACACTTCCTCACCATCGGCACGACCTTGGTGGAACGGATGCTACAACTGGATGGACATCCCATGCTGGTTAAATTAGGGTAGTCTCCTTCAGATAAGACATACAAGTTTCCAGAATACTGCGTATTCTCATAGAGCACCCAGCTGAAACATTGAGAAACACAATATTATGTTTAATCCTTAAAGGCAAAGATCATCATCGTGCACCATCACAGATATTTTGTTGTTCACCCTTAATAACATTAGCCTTTTCACAGGTTATTCTTCATCTGCATTCAGCTTTATAGCTTTTCTGCCCCTTTCTGGTTTTCCTTGGATGATTTACTTTAATTTTAGTAAATATCTTACCTTCCCTCTGTCACTCGGCAGGACTTGGTCAGTATTTTTTCTGACATTTCTTCCTGGTTACGGTCAAAGACACGACACTCCCCCTGGAAGTCTGGTTCAGTGTACAGAATTATCTGTCAGGCAGAGACAGAGGTCAGGGAAAGGAAAGTTAGAGGTCAGATAAAAGTATCTCAATCCTACATATTTCATTATTTTTTTAACTTTTAAGCGCTTGATGCAAACATCCCTTTGTGTTAATGTTGCCCTACCCTCATAATGTAATTATTTATTTATTCTTCAGCTGTCATAGGTTGTATTTTGGTGACCTGTCTTTTGATAACAGGCTTGTTTTACAATGCCGTACGCTGCAACTATTTTATATTTTACTGGCAACATTTGAAAAAAAAGTCCAAGTTGAGGGAGAATGATGGAGGATGAATGTTGAAGTGTGTTTGGCTAGAATAAATCCAGCTTTCACCGTTTTCACAAATTTTTCTGTTCAAAAAGTGTGGTTTTCCTTGCAAGGAGCAACGTGCAGATGCTGCACATGAACCAGCTTGTGCCTCGAGACGAGAAGAGGCAAAGAAAAGTTAGAATGAAATATAGTTTTTAAATTACTGAACTCCACCTGCAGCCCTCTGGGCAATACAGATATGAGTGCACCTGTTTTACATACCTGCTTACTGTATTTTCTCCTTAACTCTAAACTTCTCCGAAAAGTTATGTTCATATGAGCCAAGTAGCACAGTCCTGTCTAAGAGTGCTGCAAAGCTGCACTTAAAGTGATATATATGCTAAAAGACTGAAATTAAACTTAAAAAGTAAAGCAAACTACCTGATTCCTTGTCCTTGTGTTGTCATTTGGAGCCTAAAAGTAAACACAATTTAAAGTTAATATCAGAATATTTATAAAATAATCAAATCATCACTGTGAAAACTTGAAAGTGCTCCTCACCATTAGGATGGGCTGCACTGAGCAGATGCGAGTGTCCTGAGAACCCCAGTCAGCACAGTTATTATAGAAACCTTTCTCTAAGATGTACTGGTTACCAGAGAAGTCCACATGAGAGTAAGCTATCCATCTGTGAAGAGGAGGAACAGTTATCTGGTTATTAGCTCAGTTCCACTTCACTGAGTATTGACATAAACATACTGAAGAATCTATCAACTTACGCCCCGCTGAGTACGTGGATGGAGCGTGTGGAGGTTTTGTACTCAAACAGCTCGACATCAGGGATGGCCTCCGTCACCTCGAAGGAGTTCTCCTCCTCCATGCCCTCCTGGTCCTCTTCAGGCTGTTCGAACATGATCATCACCGGGTCTGTGAGGTCCTACAGGAGAGCAAGAAAATAGATTCACTTACCTAACTTGCATTAAAAGCTGTGTGGATGAAAAGCAACCTGGACTGAAAAAAGATACTTTTTCAACTAACATGGATATATTTTTTATTTTGACACTGAAAATGGCTCTCCAACCATCTCCAAAGTACAAACAAACATCATTGGAATTGAGGAGTTTCTAATTCAGCCTTCACCACTCATTACTAAATCAACCTACAGACTATTCATGTGTAGTTTATTTCCTTTTTAAAACATGTCAATTAATACTTGCTGACAGAGAACTAACTGCAGTGACTTACTGCTCGTAAGACTCTGGTGGAGCGCAGCTCGGCATCTTTGCCTCCCCACACCCTCCAGTCATGGTAGTCTCCCTCCTCCAGCAGGTACTGGTTGCCTCTGAAGCCCTCCTTCTCGTAGCCCACCCAGCTGCAGAACACAGAGAGCATTTTATTCTATTTGACATTGACTTCGAGCCTCCCCACCTAAGGCGTGCAGCAGTGCTTCTTAATCATTAATGATCACTTAGATGTCTTTTCACAGTTCAGTGAATTCAAACATTGTAACGCAGCACTCACATTCCTCCCAGTACTTTAAGGGAGCCGACATTGTACATAAAGGCCGTCTGCTGCCTGTCTATTCTGGTCATGAAGTCTCTCATGTTGCTGGTAATGGTCCTCGATTTCCCAGTGAAGTATGGCTTGTCGTAGATCACCATCTGGAGGCAGAAAGTGTCACTTACAGTCAGGACTCTGATAACTTATTTGATTTCAGCAATAATGCATCCATATCAGTGCTGGTGGATAAGCATTTCCACATTTTGATTTAGCTGCAATTCAATAGGAGTATTTATATATAGTTTTTCTTACCTTTGGTTCACTCATATTTTCCACTCTTGGTTCACCCTAGATAAGAAATAAAAACATTATCTTGCTGCCAACAGTCGGGGATATACTTTAATACAGAAAATGTACAGAACAGAAATTGTAAACATTTTTTTAGAGGGCCACTTACTACTTTGAGTGGATGTAGTGAACCCACATAGGGCTGTTCCACTCCCCAGGCTGCAGGGTTGGAGTAACCCCCCACCTCCAGGACACGTGGTACACCCTGGAAGAAGGGATGTGCGTACACGAGCCATCTGAGCAGGAGAAAAGATAGTATGACCAAAAAATATAATCCAAACAGTATGTTTATTATTAGATAGAATAAAGCATTTATGGTAAATAATCAGTGTTAGAAAAGTTCAGCAGTGTGCACTCACAGCCCAGCGTTAATGATAATAGAGTTAGCTTTGATGGGAAAGCCAAAAATCCTGGCGTCGTCAGATGTGTCTCTAAAGATGACCTTCTTCCCCTCTGCGTTCTCTTCTGGGAAAAGACTGATTTCTGGGACACTGTAGTCCTGAGGGAGGACCGAAACCATTTATAAATGTCATGTCATGGAGAAAATAAGAGGAGGAAAATGACAAAATATAGGCTGTGGTTGCCTCAGGGGGAACTATACTCCAGACACAAAAAATTATAAAGATTAAATTATTATTATTATTCGTCCTTGCAAATTTAAAACTGATGATGAGAGCCTCTTATGGATCCCAGTACAAAGTGTTTTTTTTAAAAAACAGTATCAGAGTTCCAAATATTATGGTTATTTTCAGATTTTTGTTTTATAGGTCAACCTACAAACCTACATATTTAAAGCAGATACCATTATTTCAGAGGAAATAAGGATATGAACATCGTATGAGATTATTTTTCCATCTGAAAACATTTGAAAATATTTGACATTTAATCCTCTTTTCAGAGCAACAGGTGCTTGCTCCTACTTCTGACACTAGATGGTGCTCCTGAGTCATAAAAGAAGCATATCACCACTGAAAGTACAACATTTTTCAGAACCCTTAAGCCTTTTAGCATCAAATAGATAACAGTCACAGGTAAAATAAAACCCACATAAAATTCACAGCCAAAAACAATAGAGTGACGTGATCTTACTCTGACAGCTCTCCGAACAGAGCCGATGATAAACCTCCTGGCTGGTTTGGTCTCTGCTTGCTCTTCACTTGTTTCTTCCTTCTGCTCTTTGTTTTGCTCCCCGTTCTGCTCCTGTCCGTTCTGCTGCTGCTCCTCTGGGGGGTTGAAGGGGTAGGTGAGCTCTATGTCCCCCTCATCCAGAGCGATCTTCTCCCCTTTGAAGTTAGGCTTCTCATACAGCACCCATCTACGGAGGGGAAGGGTGGCATCAGTGCACAGTACATATTCATTTTCACTGCAGTTCTTCTTGTGTTTGTATAAAATATGGAGACTGCTATGATGTTTGCTTTGCATCACAACACTGCATTATTATTCTGAAACCCTCCAAAACAGTGTTCACACACAGGGAGCTAAGTATGCCATTACTGCTGTCACTGAGGCTGCTGTTTGAACTGTCACTTCACGCATTTACTGCCGTGCTACTGAAAAAGAGCTGTGTCAGATATAATTATTTATAAGAAGAGTGTGTCAGAAGAAACAACACTTTCTACTTCTTTCAAATAAACTGATATTAATGAGTCAGCCATTCCGAATGTGACTTCTGACAATTTATAGACATCTGAAACATGAAAATTGGCCACAAATACACACTGTTGGGTCCTTTTGTGGATTGTTTTTTTTTTCTCTTAAGCAGTCACAACTCAAAATGATTTGGAATGGCTAACACACCATCATCAATTTATTCTAAGATATCTGTAAAATTTTAATTTAAACAGTAACTAGTCATTAAGGTTATTTAATTAATGTAGGGAAATAAAACAAAACATTGTAATCTGAAATGTGATCAAGAATAAGTAGAAAGAACCATTGATTTAAAAAAAGTAGGTCTTAGTTTAACTCTGGGGCCAAAAGGATACAAATTTCTCACTCGTGAGTCTTTAATACCAGTATTAGCTGTGGTTTGGGCAGCGCTGCATTGTGTGATTCATGAGCTGACAGGATAATTGTGTTGTCGGAGGAAGCCAAGCAAGTGTTCGCCTGGTGTTAGTTGTACAGGTCAGAGCAGTACCATCAGTTACTGCAGGTTTACAGCGTTGGCTGGGATTGATAAAACATTCCACATCTGAAGGAGGTGTGTGTTTAAGCTTGCGTGTGGGTGTGTTAACTATTTAAGGCATTTGCTTGTCCACAGAGCATCAATAGCTGTTTTGTTTTGATGGCACATTCGTCTATCCTAAGAGGGTGGTTGGTAGTTTTGAATAAACAATAATTTGATTAGACACCTGATATTTCAAGAGAAACAAGGTGTGAAGGCGTCATCTTAATCCACCGGAACTTAAGACTAACTTAACCTAAGATCTCAGGGAACTGCAGCTTTAATGCAGTGCCAAATATGTAGCATGGCATGCAGAAAGTTTGTTTAAAGTTATACTCTAGCAACACGAGACAGTCAAGATAATCTGCTGAAAGTGACAAATAATAAAACCTGCTTGCATGTGTTGTTGCACGTGGACTGCTAAAAGTTAGTTCTTTCAGATGTCATTTTTGTTTCAGGCACGTGTCCCAATATCAGCCTGGCATCGCAAGACTAATGGAACCTCTGAGACGTTCTGAAATTAAAGCTAACAGTAAACACACTGTTTCTGAAAACATTTAATGCTTTATTTAGGCTTGTGAGATTCCATGACTGAAAATTTGTTCATCATATCAAACTAGTGAACAAGCACTCACCCTCCTCTGACGACTCTAATGGAGATAGTCTCCTGCAGCTCCCAGGACGTGGCATCGACGACATCACTGCGCAACTCGATCCTCTGCCCGCACATCCCTGGCCGGTCAAAGATATACATCTAAAGAAAACGTGGATAGATGAAAGAACAGATAAAATTATGGATCCACTCATTCCAGCAGGGCACGTTTGCCAACACAGGTGTATAGTCTGGCTGTGTGGCTGAAGGGCATTTTCCTGCTCACTGTGCAGCTCTGCAGAATCACTTTTTTCTTTTTATTGTTTTAGCAGTAAGAACCTGATCTAAATGTTTGCAAAAGGAGACACTTATCATGAGAATGATACGATGGCAGATAAAATTACGAGTAATTAAATTTTCCTTCAGGCCAGAGCTCGATCTCTGCTGCAGAAGAATGCTTTATACGATTTCAGGAAATGCAGAATGGAATATAACCTAGTTGCGTTATCTCCATATCCAAGGATGAATCTTGAATTTCATCATCATCCCCTTCAGACATCTGATACAAGAACTGTTCAGTGTTGGACATAAAAGTATGGCAGTAAAGTTGCACAGAAGCAAAACTTATTAAAAGCATCTGCAGCATAAAAAAGCTGATCCTTTGCACAAGTGAAAAGACGGATCAATATTTCAATCAGTCAGTCATCTTAAAAGAATTGTTCTCTTCCTCTCGGAAACATTTTGTTTCTTGAGGCTGAATTTAGCACTAGCATCTTAAATCACCTGCTCTTCTCCTCAGTACTGACACGTTTTGTCCATTTAGTGGCGAGGCCCTGGAGCATGGAAGAGTACCTAGAAGCTGATCTTATAAATGTCAGCTCCACCTCTAGCATTCAGTATAGTTCATGGACAAGCAGCAGCAGCATGCAGGAGCAGGCCTGACATTTAAAAGTTAATAGCGCATGTGGCCTGGAATAGGGATAGGTATGCAGTTTAACGGCATCAAGCAGAAATAACAGAAGTTATCTGGGATGATTCTGGTTAGCTGGTGAATAACAAAGACAGTCTGCTAGCTGTATTGAAAAAAGGTTATGAAAAACCAGTTATGGGAGGGCACGAGTTAACCGAAAGAAAAACAAACTAGAGTGAAAGTCTTCTATTTTCTTTTTTCCCCTCAGGTAAACAAGTTATTTTCTGTAAATGATGAGTATCTGTATAATGCCAGACCACAGGAGAAGCTCCCACCGAGTATCGTTCCTGTGTTTTGAGATTGAATTTTTAACATTGTGTCTTCAGGGGGAAATTATCCATCCATCGTGCTAACTTTTAGTTAAACCTTCAGATGCAAATGGACGAAGTGGAGTAAAATTAACACCTTAATGTATATTTTGTTTCTTTTCCAATAGTGTGAAAGGAGAAATGTCTCTGGCTAAAAATATATATTGAATAGTAAGATGCATTTAAAACACATCTATAACCACACTAGCAGTGCACTTTGAAACGGTGCTTTTATGCTGTCATGCTGACGTTAGTTTG
This sequence comes from Hypoplectrus providencianus, assembly GCA_028566105.1. Lineage (NCBI taxonomy): Eukaryota > Metazoa > Chordata > Actinopteri > Perciformes > Serranidae > Hypoplectrus > Hypoplectrus providencianus. The sequence goes on along the minus strand of JAOWBC010000539.1, from coordinate 4,376,472 downwards.
CTCAATGTTTTCCATATTCACCATTTTGGTTTGGGTTTTAACATGATATCATATGCTAAGTGTTTTATTATTTCAATTTTGACCTGATGATGGCTCAAGATGAAAATCTGAGTCGTTAAAGCCAATAGGATGACACAAAATTTTTATGTTTAACTTTTGCACTTCTCTGTCCAGCCTGTGCCATTTGTCAGCACGAAGATAAAAGTTTATTGAGACAAAGTTAAGGCAGCAGCATTCAAAGTGATGATATCACTTCCTGGTCCCAGGTAATCAGTGACAGCCGGGGTCTGCTTTGAATGTGAACTTGAATGTGATGTGTGATCAGGACTGTATGTTGTGTTAAAACTCACCTTTCCAGGACGAGGATTGAGCTTCCCATGTTCCTTCTCTTTAGTTAGCTATGGACAAAGAAAACATACATTTATAAGCAAACTTTCTAATACATCTTGTATGTAGGAATGCACTTCATTTCCTTGCTGCTTTTTCTAACATCTTGAAGTAGTTCATTTATAAGATTAAAGCTCAAGGTAAAAACCAAGATGAAGTGCATGTATACATGTAAAAACAGACAAAGCCTCCGAAAGTATTTATTACCGTATGAACTGATATTTATTTAGGATGACTCTTGTCTGACCTCAGAAATAATTTTATTTACACCTTATTTGCACCTTGTGATTTTACACAAGCTAGACAATTCACACTTTATGTTGATGTCACCCTGTCTGACAGGTTCTGGGGGCGTCAAGGAGGCCAAGTGAGAAGACAGGACACCTTCCATGACAGAACAAGAGCCTCATTGACAGGTGGAAATACTAAACATTCCTCTCCCGTACCTGTTGAACCTGATGCATTCTCGTACTACCCCCACTGATAACAACACTAGCTGACCTGTAAATCGGATGTTGGCATGCTTTTGGAATTTTAGGATGTTTGTTCGTGTAACTTGTTGGAATGTCGGCACCACAGAATTTGCATATAGATTTAACAGAGGAATTGTGTGTTGGGGTTCAGGTATCACCTGGCATCTACCCTCTGGAAGCTCTGTAGGAAACCGGTTATCATCTGGGTCATGTTACCAACCAAAGAGGGCCTCACACAGAAGCTCTTATTTCAACAGTCCAGAGTTTGACCTTTCTCTAATTTTCTTTTTAAAACATTTCTTAACTAGAAAAATTCTAGGAAAAAACATCTTTATAAAATTTTATCAACCTCATAGGATATAAGAGCATCTGGACTTTTTAAAGGTATAACAGAAGGCCTTTCTACACTTCCAGTGAAAGCAAGCTGAGGGGATGAATGCTGCCTTTTCAGCAACCTGACCTGTAGTAAATAAAAGAGTGACTCATTACCGTTCACAAACTGTGCCACAAGTTTCCCACCACAGAGCCAGATTAGAAAAGCTTTTGACCCTCCTGAGTTAAGAAGCTTTAGCATTTAGTAGATGGACATCTATTCTTTGTAGCATTGTCAGAATCTAAATTTACATTTTTGTGAATAATTAGAAATAATTACATGCAAAATAAGTTTGGGCTGTTGTAGCTGAGTTTTAAAGATACACTGAAGATACTTTTAATTTGTTGCTATAAGAAACTGCAAGATTTGAAGAGCCCTTTGGTACCAAACATGTTGTGATATCTTGTGGGGAAGTGGTCCAAATAAAGCTGTAAAAGATACATTTTGGTGAGGAAAAGTAGGCACACCCATACTCAAAAAAGGTTGCTCCTACCTCAAAATATGTGAATAAAAATAGCTCTGGGACTAACGCCTAGTATCCCCATTTCAGACAGATATCCATTATGACAAGCTCCAGTCCTATAATCCCAGATAATCAAGTCACAGACCTTAAAGCAAGATTTCAAAAGAGTAAGGACGCTACTCAAAATGTAAAGAAAAAAATAATTAGCTAATTCTTTAGGAGTACATTCCAGTGATTTAGCACAAATAAGATTAAGTAAAGACATTTCACGTTCATACTGATACAGTGTAGTTTTTGTGTGTGATTTTTAAAGAGTAATGCAGGCATATTGGACAAATCATAGACCCATTATTACAAGCAATAACAGTCTCTTTTTTGT
>JAOWBC010000539.1:4325399-4340416 GCA_028566105.1 Hypoplectrus providencianus | reverse complement strand
TAATATACCCATTGTGTTGAGTTGTTTTGGAATGTAAGAAATGTTTTTGGCCTTATGGCACCACTATCCCCTGTGATAACTGCTCTCCGTCAAAGCACTTTGTAAGCTGTGCCCTTAAAAGGTGCTTTAAATATTAAGTTAATATTTGTGCTATTTATGCAGTGCTGGAAAATAAAAATCTAGTTTAATTTTGTAATGTGACAGTAAGCAAATGGTATAGACCCTATGTTTTCCTGCTTTATATCGGATAAGATAATTTGTTTCCCGTTTTCACCAAACAACTCAACACAATGGGTATATTATATAGCCAACAGTAATGAAATACCTCCTCCCTATCCTCCACTGTGACAGAATGGATAAGCAACGCCACCTTGTGGTGTCTGTGCAATTTACAACTACACAAGAAACCACTCCAGCGGCCCTGTGGACACGTGCATGCATTTCACTTACTCTGCCTCACGATGGCACAATAAGAAGATGGATAGTATGAACTGACGGATGCAGTGAACTGTAAAACGTTGTCATCGTCACAATCAGACACTAAAGTTGCCTTGAGTTGCTTTACTGTTACAGTAGCCGCCCATGTTGGTTCCACTGATCCTGAGGAGATTATGACAGATAAGAAGCTGCAAACACAAATGTAGCATGATCTCATTTTTATGAGAGCATAATTAAACTGAAATCATTGCTCAGCCCACTCCAGGAACGCAGTAGATAAACACTGTAGTCGCCTAACATGTTTACAGTTATGTATCAAGTTGACATGGAAAAAAAAAACGTCTTAACATTTCCTTGCAAAAGCTGGTAAACACATAACCCAAACCCAAATAAAACTATGACTACTAACAATAATAATCATCACAATAGTTATAATTTGTAATATTAATACAACTATATAAGTGTTTTTCATACTAATGAAAAAAACAACAACAATTGGCTCCATCAAAAGGCTTAGTATCACCTTTAGGACTATTATTATTATTATTATAATGTAATTATTCATATAATGCTTCTTTGTTTGTATTTTTTTTTTAATAAAAACTTGATTTTTTTGCCCCAGCCTGTATTCTTTTATTTTATTATTTAAAAATGATAAATATTTGATTATATTTGTTTTAATTATACAACTTATACTTTATTATATTTGAATACATATGCTTTTATACATGAAAGGGTTGCTTTTAAAAATATTTCACTCTTGCGCATTCATAGTGCAGAAAACTGATCTTGACTTCTGAAAACGTTTATAATAAACACCATTTATTATCTTGATATGTCAAACTTTAGACTCATTTAGTTTATTGCACCTTTGTCATAGTCTTGTGCTATTACTCAGTGCCCCCACCCATGTATATGGCTTTTACTGCTGACTAAAAGATAACTGCAACCGAAAGTCAAACACTGAGATAAAAAAGGGATGAACCCAGAGGAGACACAAGTGATGGAGAGAATTACTGAAGAAAAACGATCGCAATCTGTGTTGTCTTTTTAACGTCAGTCACGCACCATCACTAACTCAAACGTGAAAGACAACATTGGCATCAAGACATGAGTGTCTTTGTGTCTATGTAGACACCCACGCACACACACAGTTGCCAGACACACCTGTTATCAAACATAGTCATCCCTGTAATCTTTCTACTGAAGTAAAAGAGAAAGTAATTTGACGCCCATCAAGCATTAAATCTGTTTTATGTCACATATATGGTTATGATCCAACACAAGATTAGCAGGATCCAAATCGCAGGACAAGGGTGCAAGAAGGCTTGGCTTCAGTCAACACTGCCCCTCTTTACCTGCTTACTCACCACACGAATGTGCGTATTTCCTGTCTAAATTTAAAGCAACAATATAAAAACATATATATGCACTCATTCTTATTTGATTTTCATCCAAATCTGCATCCAAACTTTTTACAAGTCAAGGTTGATTTGATTGATTGATTTGTTTTCTCTTAATAAAGTACAGTAACCTAAGAAAGGATGGATCTAATTTAAATACTCGTACTGTTAATATACAACAAAATACTGAGCAAATGTCAAATGTGCAGAAATCTCACTAGTGAAACTTGTGTATATATATATATATGTTGTGTGAACAGAAGTTACCTTTACTTCTAAGTAGCTACTGGAGATGACACACATATTCTCAGTACAATGTGTCATATTTCAAACATTTTTTACAGTAACAGATTACAACATCGTGTGATGAAACCCTAGAATGTATGGATCTGACTTTTGTCCAAAAAAGGTATGCCATACTGTACATGTGATGCAACTTCTGACTTTTTTTTTACTTGCAGTAAGGCTGAGCTACAAATAAAACCCTCTCAACATGTCAGGAAACTAACAAAGGCCTCCAGGTGTAAAAAGGATGTATTCCTGTGAAAACCACTAGATGATATGTTACCATGATCGTTAGAGCTCTTGATTGGCACTGATTCTGGGTTGGCATGAAAAATAATACTTTACTGTGCCAAAAATGACTAAATGTCATTTCCTTCTTTCTTTCCAAAGAACACTTTGGTGGTCACATACTTCATCTCAGACAGTGAATCACTTTAGTTAGTAAAACCTTTATTTCTGAGACGATCACACCAGCTGTGTGCAAAGCGCTGACGTTAATTTTGTCTCAACAGTGCTAGTAAATTTCCTACAACTTAATGAAACTTATACACTGATCTGTTTGGTAGCTGTGAGTTTCACTTGCACAAATTGGATCAGATTAACAGAAATTTGTTTTGCTTTTTGTCAGCTACGCGAGCTGGACATCAGGCCATGCACCAGTATCAGAGATGTTGCTGTCCCATTCTATAATAATAATTGTAATAGTAGTAGTAATAATAATAACAGTTTTCTGTTAGTTTGTTCCAGATACATGAGACATAAAGGCTGAACATTACTTGTCATGTTTCGTTTTGACTTTATGGAAGAAAAACAGACCAGTCCCAGATGACGTTATTACATGTGAGAGCGTGATTGACAGGTTGTGGTGAGACTGATATTGTAATAGTGAGTAACCCTTGAGGTTATCTAGGTGTATTTTTCCCAGAAGGCATACTGTTCTTCGTAATATTAAAAAGAAAGATGCTGGCTGGATGGCATGTCTAGTTACACATGACTAATTACCCCCAAAGTACATTTCCGCGGATATACTGGATATTGCTCACCATTCCCTCCTGGAAGTCAGACATACTGAGCTTGAGAAGAATAAGCTTTTTGCATGCAAGTTAATTGCAGGCCACAATTAGAGATGAGATTGTGACTTCCCTAGAAATTTCCATTTTCCTGCAATGGAAATTTTCCTGTAATGTTTACAGAAAGAAACTTCCTTGTGAGGAAAACCGTATATGGGCAGCATGAAGCAGTTCCCGTCACTTTCCTAGTGACCTGATCATGAACTCCTGAAGAGATACCTGGGAGCATGTTTCGGCATTTCATCATATGATTTACTGCAGAATTACAGATTTCATTTAAACTTAACACCATTGCTTTTGTTCTTTGCCCTTTTCTTTCATTGCTGGTTGGCAACCACCCGATGTGGTTAGTTAAACTCTGTCCTGATGTGATTCTGTCAAGCTGTGTGAATGAGTTTACTCTATGGTTGGTCGTTTTCAAAGAAAAAGAGTCATTCCGTCAGAGAGCAAGAAACCATAAACAGGATGTCTGCACCACATGGGTCCAGCCCTCAGGTTTGACAACTGTGCTGGGACCAAGTCTTGTTTTGCAAGTCACATATGAGGCTTAGGTCTTTGCACTCAAATGTCAAGTTAACTCCTAAGTCATAAACGAACAGTTTCGAGTCCTAGATAAGTCATAATGCTGTCCTCGCCAATTTGAATGCAAAAAAAAACATGTTATTTATTCTTTATGCTTCTCTCCTGCAACTGGTTCAAACAGAGTAGACTTGGAGAAGTAGGTGTTATTTTTTTATTTATATATTTATATTTGCATGTAAATATCATTTGATTTTATTAATCAGGTAGTTTTCACAGAATGTATTTTGTCACTGAATTTTATACAGACATGTTAAAGCTGTTTTGTTACATTTTTGGTTACTTCTGGTGAATTTGCTAAATTTGCTTTCATGTTCTGACTAAGTGTTTTTATATCAACAGTTTATTTATGTTGTACCACTTAGCTTATGTAGCTCGCTAATAGTGTGAGGGGTAAAGGCTTAACTGCTCATGCATCTCTGTGGTTTTCACCCAAAACCAGTTGATGCAATCGTCTCTCATTTGCGTTTTCTATGATGCAAGATTTTAAAATTCCCATTTACTTTAATGGAAACACAACTTGTGTTTGTGTTTGAGATGTAGTAGGGCCTTTTGGTTGTCAGTGCCCAGGAGACCATTACAGCATAACATATATACACTATGTGTTCTATATCTCTTTGTATACAAATATAAAAAAGGACAGGCAATTCAGTTTAATTGTAGTAGTACGTAGGAGGATTGTACACAGAAACTAATGTATAGATTTACAAGTAGCTGATGCAATTTGGGCTCAGAATGAATATTATGTGCGCAATGATGGCCTTATGTTTCAGAGGATGTGGTGTATAAATGGGGCATGTCTTCTCTCTTTATCAGAACAGCACTCAGGTATTTTGCGTTTTCTTGAACTCTAACCATAGCTTATTTTATTGCTTAATTGCACAACACAATGTGCAGCTGGCAGTGCAGCTGGAAACCTGCCAGAAGAAAAGGATTTCCTGTCACCACTGGAGTTTGACAGCTCAGTTTAAAGGTCTGAGGCGCCTTTATTCTGGTCAGTGGCATGTGGGTGTTTGCTGTGGGGTTCTCCCCCACAGCAGAGGAAATACTAGAGAATGAGGAGTTGTTGCATAGTTAAAAGAAAAAGAAAGTGGTTTAAACAGAGGCAGAGACTGACAGAGAATTACTGTAAAATGGAAACCATGCTGACAGCAACTTTAACTACAGGTTTTATAGATTGAAAGTGTGTCTCAATGGGGAGAAAAATGGAGAAGATAGAGTTATTTTGGGGTTTCATGTTCGTTTAGGTATGCCTGCGCTGCCCGTAAATACATCAGTGTTTTTGTTTTGAGAAAGGCAGAGGAAAATGTTCAGATTTTTAATCTACTCATGCGGTATCTGAGGAAATGTTGCTGTTGTGGCAGTAACCCATGACTTTGACCAAAGTAGCTGTCCAACCTCAGAGCAGCTCCTACAGGGATGTTCTAATATCAAACTCAAATGAAAAACTGGTGCAAGAAAACAAGTGATGCAACACAACACCTGCTCTAATTATTGTCAGCATTCGTTTTTCATGTATTTCCCTTTTTAAAAATTGCAAAGATACTTGTTACTGGCAGTGATTAAACAGGGGAGGCTATCTGTTGTTACATACAGAGATTTTGTAATAAGAATTCAGTTTCGTTGGTCACTGACTAGTTTCATTTCCTGTGTTTTCTAGGAAATTGGCTGACGAGTGGACCCATTAGGGGAATGTAGCGTGGGACTTCCTAGAGTTTGTTACCAGGCAGAGAGGGGTAGTAGGCAGGATGTTGTAAGGCTGAATGCATTGTGTTATTGCCTACCAGTCATATGTCATCATAACTTTTACTTCATAGTGGGAATCAAAAAACAGTATAGAGAAAAATAAGCTTTTCTTCTTGTCCTTTAAACCTTGTCATTGGCCTGTTAACAATCTTATAACCTTATGGGCAAAAAAAAAGCTAAATCCCATTTGCGGTTTCATGTTTGTCATATCAAGCCTGCACTGCCTGATATTGTTTTGAGAAAAGCAGACGAAAAAAGAAAAAAATCTGATTTTAAATGTACTCATGCCGTGTCTGAGCAAAAGGTTATTTTGAGTCAATAATCTGTAACTGATCAACGAAGACGACAACCTCGGTAGTACTGTCAGCATTTGTTTTTTGAACATCCTTAAATTAAAACTGATAAAGATACTTGATAGAAGATTCAAGAATAGTCTTGGCATCTGACTTCATGTCTTGTATTTTCTAGGGAAAAGCCTGATAGGTGAATTAATCAGAGGGATCTAGAATAGGGCTTTCTAGAGCTTATTACCAGTAAGAGAGGGGTAGAAGGCAGGGTCACATAAAGGTGTTTCTGCTTGCACACACACAGGCCCACTCCATTTACCATGATGACTTTCAGTTCATAGAAAGACAGAAATTTCACACTTATGTATTTCTGGCTACTTTGACATGACACATCAGTGACGTTCTCAGATCACATGACCAGATAATAAGAATCATAAGACGATATAGGAGAGACTGTAAAGTTTGGCTCTTAATTCCTGTGATCCTTCAAGCTGCCACAAACTGACTTATCTCCAGATGGCTCTCACCTCCCAAACCGCCGCATGATGTGGCGTTTTTCCACCATCTCCATGTTGTTTCTTTTACATGGCCTGATTGTAATATGATCAAAGTATTGGCTTAAAAATGCTGTTTAAATGTTTGATAAAGGTGTAAATTGCTACACTCACCTCTGACCATGGACCACTTTACTCCAACCTCAACCAAGTGTTAATTAGTGCAATGACAATGTTTCTCAAACCAAAGCTAGAAAAAGTATAATAGCTTAATAGTTGACCCTTGACCTAAGGCCTAATCTCCTACTTATCCAAAACAGGTTTTTTTTGTGCCTTATCTTTAACCATTACTTTGTCTTCTAATAAAATATTTATTTCTCAACATTGATGTGCAATAATTTTCTTAAAGTGCAGTTCACCTCAACATCACAAATGCACCTTTTTTTTTTTTTTTGATGTTTTGATTGTTTCAGTTGGTTTCAGTTGGTGAGTGCCCTGATTCTGTTCTTAGTTTTTGTTTTTTCCCTTTATGTTCCCAACTGAAAATGAGTGGTCCGTAAAAGAAAACCTCAGTATAGAAACACTGAGCATAGACAGTGTAGTAAATCCCCTAAACGTTCTACATCCATCCTTTCCTATGTCCTTGAATGACTACGGTTGTATTTGATGTAGGTGATGTAAATTTGCCTTTCTGAATAAGAAGAGGATTTAAAAAAGAAAAAGAAAAAAGTGGTTTCATTAGTTACTTTGGAAGACTTGTTGCATTGTGAAGAGGGTGACAAGAAAGCATGAAAAGAAGCCGCCTCATATTTAATGAATTAATGAATGACTAATGATTATGGAATTTTTCCTCATTAACAGTTTCATGTGATATTCTAGCAAAATGAGTGTCTGTTGGGATAGGAAACGTCCCTTGATCAGATCAGATCAGAGTGAGCTGCTGCTATCAGATGACTCATAGAAAGTCATTCGGCCCTGCAGGTAATGTGATTTCAGAAACTATTTATTTTTTGCCCTACGAGTGGTTGAATTGTTGAACACACAGACACAAAACCCAGCACATATAGAAACAATATCTTTAATATGCTACATTATGCAAATATAAAAGTATCATCAAAATATTCTCTCACATATAAATTCTGAACATCTCATCATAACCTGTTTCCAAAAAATAAACTACATAGACAAACAAAATGTACAAAAGAAGAAACACTACGAAATGATAGAAGAAGTACATCACTTACTCAGTAGGACAATTTTAAAACAGTGCCTGCCTGCTGGTTTTGGATAGCGCCAAAAGTACACAAATCTAGTAGCATTGTTATTCCAGAGCTAATTGAAAAAAATTATAACAGTGTTAAGGAAATTGTGCTCCTGTATTGCTTGCTTTGGTTGTCTGAAACACTGAGAGTTAAAGTTTGCATGTAAGAAATATCTGAAATATTAGAATTCGGTAAAAAGCTACTTAGCGAACCAGTTTCTCAGCAATAAAACCGCTGCAGTCAGGAATAAAAGCCATTTTTCAGAAGATCCAGTGCATCATACTTGTGATATCACATTTTTAAAATCTTTTGTTGGTAGTAATGGTAAGTAATGTTTTTTTTCTGAACTTCTGTCTTCCCTTCTAATGTTAGAATGAGTTGATCCAAAAACATCGCTACACATTCATATTCTTTGATTGTAATTTTGGCAATTGCTTATTGACACACAGTTTCAAGAAACCTGATTTTCCCTTTTATTTTAATAATAATAAATAAATAAAATAGTTGCAAATAGCTGAAGAGCAGGAAGGTGGTTTTTGCCAAAGCTCAAACAAGCCATCACACAAAGTAAAACAATGCACAACATAACAAGTGAAGACTCATTCACAGGTTTGTGCCACATTATTGTTCCTGAGTCCATTTGTGGGTTTCCTAAGAGATCAGAACTCCATACAAATGTCAACACATAGAAATAAAACACTCTAACAGAAAAAAACAAACTATGATACAACTAAATAAATATACATGGAATTTCAAAATGAAAGTAATAAGTTAAAGCACAAAAAAGCAAACACCTCTCTACCTGAGTGAAAAGAGTTTTAAATAATTCACAGTTTTAAAACATCCTCCTCAATTTTCGCTTTTTAAACTGAGTTTTGGGAGGAAGTACAATCACTGAATACCCTCGCCCAGTCTTTGGAATGCTCTTCTTTTGGTGCTGCGCTCATTGGATTATAAAAGTTTATTTTCTGTTTCACGCCCTTCAAGGACTTCACAGGGAGTTTTATTTGGCGACACTTGTTTTCTCGGTTGATGGTTTGTCTCTTTCTTTTTCCCCCCTCTTTGAATTCCTCCTCACTGTCCTTCTGTCTTCACTGTTGGCCTTTGGTGCAGATGAACAACGCTGGCCCTCTCCTGATAGGTCAGCGTAGGGCTGTGGTGTGATGTCGTGGTAGCTGATTGGGCCGTGGGCAAAGCTGGTGCGCTAATAGCCGCCGTCAGAGCTTTCAGCAGGGTGGTGGCCTCCTTCTGGTCCTCCTTCCCCTCGCCTTCCAAGGTACGAGCCAACCAACGCTCCACCGCCTCCTCCACCTGCAGTGCCGATGCCGCCTCTGTGAGCATGTCAGCCTCTTGGCTAGCATCGAACCTCTCCACCATCTGTTTCATGTGTGCGTTGACGGGTGCGTTGGAGTTGGCCAGGCAGCAGCTGCACTGGTGGATGCGGAGGGAGAAGCGGTGGAAGAAGGCCTGGGCGCAGAGCTGGCAGCGGTAGGGCCGGTCCCGGCTGCTGTGGAGGCGGCGGTGCAGTTTGAGGTGGATGTACTGGGTGAACTTGGTACTGCACAGCTTGCACTGGTAAGGTTTCTCCCCAGAGTGGAGGCGCAGGTGTGTTTTCAAGTTGCTGGTGCTACTGAAGCGTTTGTGACACACCTGAAAAGCATGAAGTGAAAGGTTTCTGTGAGCAACATTCACATGACTAAATACTCACACCTTAAGAACACAGTGGGTTGTGTTTAGGTAATTCTGGAAGAACTGATCAGCACATTATATTGTCACGCTGAGGTCATATCAGGGTTGACCACGTTATTCCTGTTCTGTGGGGTACACAGGCTGGTTTTAAAACAACACAGACTGCTGTGCTCACTGTGTAAGACCAGTTCTATCCTCTCAGCACTCCCACAGAGTCACAGTATTTAACAATACATGACAAACATGGGTAATGGCTCACTGAAAATCAAACACTGCCTTACCAGAGTGAGTCAGACGTCATTCACATGTATTGTGTATACACTGTGTGTGTCTGTCACAGTCAATTTAACATTAACGTCATCATGATTGTCAGAAGCTTATAGAGAGAGAGGAAAAGTCATACTTAAAATCTATTTTTTTTCAACATACCTGACATTCATGGGGCTTCTCTCCTGTGTGGACCAGGTGATGTTTCTGGAGGTGTGCCAGCTGAGTGAAGCTCTTTTTGCATAGGTTACACTGGAATGGTCTCTCACCACTGTGCACTCGGAGATGGACCTACAAATTGTGCAAAAAACAAGTAATGAGCATTGGTGTCAACTTCTCTCTGAAAATTTGAACAAAATATATACAACTGAAAGCACAAGAGAGATGAACTGTAGCTGTTACCTTGAGGTTCGACAGCTGTCCGAAAGTCTTTGAGCAGATATTACATTCGTACTTGATCTTTCCATTCTGCTTCTGCAGCGGGTAGGGCAGGGATTTGTGGCCGGGGCCGTTGCGAGTGGCTGTGTTGCTTTTGATGGGTGCCAGGCTCAGGTTCATGGCTTCCTCGCAGCCAGAGGGAGTCTGCTCAGTGGAGTGATGCTGGCTGTCAGGCTTGGGGAGAGGGGAAAGCTCGGGGGTGGCGGGGGCGCCCCGTGGTGGTGACACATTTGGTTTGAGTTCTTTCAGACCTCCCTGAGAAGGCGGAGGGTATGGAAGGGACACCGGCAGCATGCTTGGTGGGCCGATGGGTGGGTACGGGACGCCGTCTGTGCCCAGGTAGCTGCTGTATCGGAGGGGCCCTCTTGAGGGCAGCATCCCAGGGAAGGGAGGTGAGTATGAGGGGAGGAGGAGGCGAGGATAGTGCGGGGCGTAGGGAGGAAGGAGCTGGTAATTGGGTTGGAGGGGTCTGGATTGAGGGTAAATAGGGTAAGGTGAAACCCCTTCCCTGTAGAGGCCGTGGAGGTGAAGAGGGAGATTCCGGTGCTGGGTTGGGAGCGCAGCATGGGGATCAGGTAAATACGGGTGATTTAAGCCTAGACTTGGGTCTCTGTGTTCGGGCTGAGGGGAAGGAATGGTCCCCTGGTTTTCCGCAGCTCTGTCATTCTCCTCCTTCTCCACCTTTTTGCTGAAATCCATGATCTGGTCATCAGGTGTGTCAGGTGGAGTGTCTCTTTCCAAGATCTCAACATCAATCTTCTCCTCTCCATCATCATCCCTCTCTTCTTTCACTTCCTCCTTTGTTCTCTCTGTCAGCCACGTCTGCTGAGGTAGGTGCTTTTTGGTGTACTCCTGTTCATTTTCTTCATCTGAACTTGTGTATTCTGTAAATGAATAAAAATGCAGTTGAGTATTGTCACAAGGTTCGATGAGTAAAAAAACTCCTTTTATGTAGTTAGAGTTAAAATATGTCACACACAGCAACACATCCGCCCACAGAAGGCACTCCCTCTTATTGTAAATGATAGTAGTTTCAGTCTGACTTCGACCCGTAAATCATACAGTAAAGGTTTCTGTTTGTCAATCACAGTAGTGAGGGAGGACATGTCGGCGGTGAAGAATGTGGGAGATCGTGTGTCGTGTCACAGTCGTAGGGCAAGTTTCATTTGTGAAACCTTTTCTGGGCATCGCTGTCTTACTTGCCACAAGAAGATGTGAAACATCTCTTCCTTTTTTCCTTCTTTTTTTTCTTACTGTATGTCGTGTGCCACTTTTCTGCCTCACGTCATTCACAATGTTTATTATGTAAAGTGTTTCAGGATCAGTTAAAAGTCTATACTAGTGTACATTGAATTTGTGGTTTGAATTGAAGCCACTGGTTTCCTTTGCCCTGTAGCTAAAATTTGGCTGCAGGGACTCGATCAGTGCGCTTGTTTTCATGTTTTGTCTGTGTTCAGAGAGCCGGAAGCACCTGAGCTGCCAAACTAGATTGCCTCCAATAAAAGAAAAATCAAATCTGAGAAACAAACAATAAGTATACCTCAACTTGTAGTTGTAGCTTGGTAGTTGAAATCTTTTAAGATCCTAAAAGTCGATTAAACAATGTAATGATGCCGCCTTTTAATTAGTCACTGAGATAAATAGCACTGCATCTGGTGTATCCAGTTGCTCTGAGTCATCTGACTTTGCGGTAACAGACAATCATTCAGGATGATGAGGATATGACTTGCCGTTCTACTAATAGCTGAAAACAGATGACTCATATAGGTACTTTGACCGTGCACAACTCCCATTCAAATTCTCCACTCTCCCTTAAAACCCCACGTCATTTACCACATCTCATAAAACACTGAGATTTGTTTGGTTTATGTGAGTGCATGCTTCTCCCGTATTCTTGCATAAATATATGGTTCTCTACGGTAAGCCAGACTGGAGGAAATGGCTTCAAACCAACTTTCTGTATCGTTTGTGATATATTGCCTCACACGAAAGAAGAATAATGTCTTTGTTCACCTTTAAGTGACAGAATTTCACTGATAATAGATATCATCTCCTGACGCAGACTCTGTGCTTGGGTTTAGTCACAGCCACAGATCTAAATCTGTCATTCTGTCTGATCCAGTGTGAAAAAATAGCAAGGATTTTTGTGTGTCACCATCAAATCAGCTGATTGTCAGCAGTCTTTCACTCTTTCTCACTGAATCATTCCTCTACAATGCAAGTTTCCTAAAACATTACATCAACCATTATCATTTGCATACTCAAGCTCTACTATTTGCTGTGCTTCTAGACACTTGTTCATACCTATGGAATAACCAACATAAAGACCTACAAAAGCTTCTCCCCCTGCTGCACTCACTTTGTTTGATGTCGACCTGCTGGCCGCAGAGCCTCTGGGCGAACTCCTGACTGTACCAAACCAGCAGCTCCTGGTTGGGCTCCACTGGTCGGATGGTGTAGAAGTAGATGTCCCGGCCGTTCTGGCAGGCCACCAGGTTCTGTTCGGCCAGAGAGCGGGCCGGGTTGACGTATCGCATCCAGTTGCTCCTGTGGACGTCATAGCCATCAATGAAGTTTTGAAGCTGCCCGCTGCTGTAAATCTGCAAGAGAAGAGGAAAATTAAACATGTTAAATTGTTCAATATTTAATTTAGTTAGTGAATTAAATAATTAAAAAGTGTCACATGACAGCAGACACATCCATCATAAATTAAGGCACTACAGCATGTGATGGTCAGATTCTTTGGATTGGAAATAAACTATGACAAGCACTGATTACAATCCACATAAAAACTTAAAAGAAAATCATCTAAAACAGTTAAATAAATCAGGATTATGTAGAAAAAGACACATAAAGAAAAACAAAACAAAGAATAATCACCTCTGCCATGTACAGTTTAATATCCTTCAGTAATCAGTTACAGTATATTTTGCCCCTTTGGTGTACAACCTACTGCTCTGCTCTGTGTGTCCTGACTGTGTGTGTCTGTATGCGCTCTGCTCTATTAGTAGGCGTGAGGCACGGGGGCGTGGCCGGCCACTCACCGCTCGCTGAATCACGTTTTTTTTTTTTATGGGGAAAAAAACCTGCAGTGCCTTATGAAAACAAAAGAGATGTAATTGGTTACTGTTTCTGACAGACAGGTGCTGGCAGGCAGCCAAAAACACACAGGGAAGCATGCCTCTGGCAGCACGTCCGCCTCTTTGTCATGAGATAAAAGTCACTCCCAGAGAACGGTAAACTTTCACTATTGCCCTGTTTGACACACCCCTTGCGCAGGTTTACAGGAAATAAAGCCGGAAGGAAAATACGTAGGATGGCAGCAAAAACTCCTGATAGGAATTGACTCAGCAGAAAAGAAAATTTCCTAAATGACATAAGCTTTGTCTGGATGAGAGAAAGAAAAGAAATATGGGACTTGAAGACTAAAAGCAGCGGAAACAAGAGGATTGTTTGAGAGTGAGAACAATAGTCCCTTCCTTTGTGTATGTGACACAGGTTGCATAGGACCAGCAAAGTGCCAGTAAAAGCTCTGATGACGGTGTGAGAGTGAATTCACTCTTACGCGCACCAGCGTTCTGCACTTCCTCTTAAAATTTTTGGCCAAAACCACCAGTGCTGTGTGTGTGAAAGCAGTTTCCTTATTGACGTACAGACGTGGAGTTGAAACTTCTGTATCTGAGCAACAGATGTCTCTTTTTTTATGAATAACAGAGGAAGAAGTAGACACGTCCCCAGCTGCTCCTGAACCATTCCCAGCCACTTCCTCACATCTAGATTTGAGACTTGTCCCTGTTTGATCATTATCACACTGAGCTGAATCACGCTATTGACTCAGAGTTGTGTATTCCTGAAAGAAAATGGGCTACTTATGTATATGTGTATGTACGTTGTTTCCTTACCCTCCAGAAGTATTTCCTGTTGGCCTGTTTGGGAACATTGTCTTTGGTGTAGATGACTCCTTGCAGAGGTCCAAAGCGAGTCCCCTGAGGAATGTATTCTTTGCTGAACACTCCTGTTACCTGGAAAAGACAGAAACACAGTTAGAGTTTCCCATGTAACTCACTTTAATGTGGAACATTACAGAGCAACCTTAGCCTTCCCCAGTGTCCAGATAGGTCAAAATCATGCATATTTCTTTTAATCAGTACAAAGCTTGGTACAAGAATTGTGTTTGCCCATTGTTTATGTCCAGCTGGTTGTTGGCGTGATTTGCAGTTGTGATGGCTTTGTCATGTTGACCCAGACAGCTCAAGAGGCAGGTTAAAACCCACAAGGTGACACACTTTCTAAACTAAGGAGTTAATCGAATGAGGAGAATTACACTTTCTCTGACCTACTCCACTGATCTCTGACCTGCGGTCCTCATAAGTACCTGAGAGAGGCACGGAGAGAAAGGAAGCAGTCACCTGTTCACGAGCTGGCTGTTTATTTATAACCTACGGCAAAGAGTTTATGTTTTGGGTTCAGTTTGTATGGCTAAACATGTTAAAATGTTCATCATAGCATCCATGCTGTTTGCAACCTAAAGCCCATGAACACACAAAAGTTGGGAAATTACTTACAAGCGCTTGCTCCCTTGACAGGTTATGTTAAATCGTAAAAGCCAAGATTACACCATGTTGGACCTATAGCAGTTGGAACATGTAGAAATGTGGCATACATTTCTTGGGAGCTGTTTCAAAGTGTGTCTCAATATACATTTTTGTTTCATGAGTACCTTTACAGTAATGTATGTGGTAAGAATAAAACCTGTCCCATTCTGCAGGGAATTCAGAACGGAAGGAAGAAAAGAAAACACAATGTTGGGGAAATAATATATCCATAGAAATGGCATACAGGATATGTGAGTGTCCCTTTTTGTTGTGCAAAACGGCTTCATGATTCACACTTTCATAGAAAGTGCCCAGGCTTGGGGTCAACCCTTCTCAAAACCGACCCAAACACACACGCCATCAGGCAGTAGCATCTGTGGCATACACACCGCCTCCGTGTCTTAAGGAGCTTTGTGTTCAATCCTTAAATACCCCCTCACCCCCCCAACCTCCTTCACCCACCC
>JAOWBC010000539.1:4284248-4319727 GCA_028566105.1 Hypoplectrus providencianus | reverse complement strand
TGTGTGTGTGTGTGTGTGTGTGTGTGTGTGTGTGTGTGTGTGTGTGTGTGTGTGTGTGTGTGTGTGTGCGCGTGTGTGTGTGTGTGTGCGTGTGTGCGCGGTGGAGAAGGAGGGGAGGTGGATTTGGGCTCTTTCACTGGCCTGTGCCTGGATGGGCTAATTTCTCTAATTTGCAGACAGTCTAGGCTCAGGCTCAGGGCTCAGAGGCTAAAGACCCGGCACTCCGGGGTAGCAGGCTAGCCTACTCATCTCACTCCTGGACACACATCACATCCGGGACGTTAGATAGTTCCAGACACACTTTTTTTTTCCAGGGATGGAAACCTCACACGCAGGGCAAAAGAACTGGGCTTCTTGCGCAGAGCGGGAGGGAGGGAGGGAGAGCACGGCAGCAGATGAGCCGAAAAGGATAAGTGGAAGAAAGACCTGAGGTCAGCTATATTGAAGCTGTCTGGGACAGAGAAAATCAGACAAAGTGGTGTGACCTGAGACATGAAAATAACTAAGTTAATGGAACCTGGGCGTTTTGTAACAGTCTGGTTTAAACAGACACCTGTTGGCCTGCAATAGTCTAAATCTGTCCTGCTCCGGTGTCAGTAACAGTGCAGAGAAAGCTGCCACCTGCTCCACCAAATGTTGATTATACAAGAGAGAATGAATTGCTTTAAATTGCTGTGATAGTGAAGGAGATATTCAGACTGAAGGAATGAGAAGTAGGACACGATTTTTTTGTAAATGTTATGTATGAAAAGTTTTTGGTGTGTGTGTGTATATATATATATATATATATATATATATATATATCATAAAAAAAAAGGTGGTGTGGTACATTCAGGTTGTTTGTGGCCTGTCCTTCTTGTTTACTTAGCTTGGGAGTGAGACAGACAACCAAACTTCTTTGATTTCCACCTTTAACCCAAAACCATAAATATACATGTGAAAGAATTGTATCATTAGCATAATGTTGTACAACAAAGGCCTAGTGGTCATTTTAGGATGTAGTACATCTGTTTCCCTATGCTGCAGGAACACAAATAGGGCAATTAGGAGAATAAAGTAAATAATCCTATTGTTTACCCATCAATAACCACTGATTCCACCAATCAGCGCCACCCAAAGCCCCATTACACATGAACTGTACCCCAACCAGTAGACAATGTGTGTGCAGCACAACTTTACCTTTGTTTAATCTAATTGACGCCAAGTAGGATGTGTAGTGTTAAACACAAGATAGCAAGCTAAAAAGAAGAAAACAATTAGAAAGGCTGGGATGCCCTTACTTTAATTTTTGATCATAAAATTAACATTTTTAATTCTAATTGGTTATTCTTTTATGTCACTTTGTTATAGTTGCATTTATTTGTCGTACTCATAAACCAAAACCAATGGGGTCAGTTTTAACTGTTTAATTTAGACCCACAAAAAATAATATTTACTAGTCTTTCACCAAACTATATGATTCACATTACATCAGGCTTATATTGGGTTTTCTAACATAACATTAATTGGCAACTCAATCTTGTGCCTTCAAAGCATCACACTGATTTATTATTGATGTGTAATTAGTTTTAAAGAACCATTTTGCAGCAATATACTGTACATTTTTTAGAAACATTAGGATAAGACGTATTAACAATTGCTTACTTTTCCACCAAAAAAATAAGCCACTTTGTAATATATCTGTTTCCATCACATTATTCCAGCTTTCTGAAGAATGTTTTTAGATTTGGTAAAATCCCTAATCCCATTTACACTGCCTGATCAAATATAGTTTAAATAGGCGAAACAGAACTTTATACTCTCTGATTGTAAAATGTTATCACCTTTGAGTCAAATCAGTTCACTTCTTATGTGGAAGTGGAAGTTTTGCCAAGTTTTTTTTTTACATTTCATGCAGACGTTCCTGAGATACGGGATCTCTGACACAGGGAGAGGAAAAAAAACAAAACACGGGATCAACAAAGAACAGAAACAACCTCCAACTAAAGAAATCAGATAACACAAAGTGATAGAAACTAGAAACACTGTGCTGAATTCCATATGACGTTGTCAAGTTATCTTTGCTGTTCATCTGATTCGGGGCAAGTGTTTACCTTAACTGAGAAAGAATGAACGAACGAAAGTGGAAATAATCCAGTCATGGAAGAAATAACAGCTCATGTTGTTTTCTTTTGAGCTTCTTGGCGGTGAGTCAGAATCAGCGTACACTGTTCTGTTGTGGAAACATGCCACGCCCTGAAATCTCTGAAACACGGGGATACATGATGATTACATTTACATTACTCATTCAACCTTTTTAGTTTCTGGGTGCCCCCAATCCCTTTTATTCTATCGGTGCTTCCCTCCGCTGGTGTTTTTCCATTTCTGCACTGGAAAACAGTAAACAGCTGAGCTGCAGATCCTAAGACAATAAAAAGAGGATTAACTGGCCGTTAATGCATTGTTACTATGGTAGATGTTGTCTCTATCAGCAACCACATTCACTTTATCAGGAAGAAGATGGCCTATAGGAAGTACCCTTGGAAACATCACTTTTTAGGGAGTTGTTGTTTACTGAGCCAGCTTAGCTTTTCATCAGATCCCTTTAACCAGAGGGATTATCCCCCCTGGCAGAACCTTAAATATGTAAGATTACATTACTGCATTTCATTACTAGCATGCGTTGGAAGTTGTTTTCCTGGAAGCATCTCTGTTTTGAGACCTTTTTTAAAAGGGTTTTAAAGGTTGAAAGTCCCTTTTTTATCAGTCAGAGAAAGGAAAGTCCTAAAGTCAGAGTTCATCCTTGACGTGCTTTGTTTTCACAGATCATCAGTCATCACTTTTTCTTTAAACTCTATTGTGCGAACAGAGGAAGGATTTTTAATCTGTTCTTTGTAAGGCTGATAAGATGCACATCCTTGTACTGTACGGCCTTTGTTAAAAAAACAACAACAGCAATGTTTCATTTCCAGTTTATTCACAATCACCAGTACGACTTGGAAAGTAACCTCCTTTGTTCAAATAATTCTGATCTTGTTCGACCTGCTGAACTGCTTGACTGGTGGCTACTATTAATTCGCTGGAAGAAGCCTTTGTGTGCCAATTAAATGACAGATAAGATCTGCATCTCAGCTTATAAAAGCAATCATGCTTCCATATGGGTTAAAAATCCAATGTAGTATCTGTAGGTCAGGAGGTCAACATATATAATCCAGGTGTGATTTGAAACACAAAAGGCTTTTTGAATATTGAAGTATAATCAGTCAGTCAGTCCATGACAACTCTGGCATCCTAAGATGCATTGTTTAACTGTCTTTCAGTTGGTTTGTTGGATACTGTTTCCTTTCCGCCTCTCTGCTATTGTTTGTGTTTTGTTTGGGTATTAGCTCAGTTCTGTGGAACTGCGCCTGACTTTTTAGAAATGTAAAAACAACAACAACAACATCTACAGTTGATTATTGTCACTTTTTTTTAACACTTTCGATTACTTAGTGATACTGTACTGAAGCATGTAGATAGACGGGGTTCAATCTATAAAAGTGTATTCATGCTTAAACTAAAAACAATGCATTAAAATTATGTGCTCATTATCTTCTCATAATAAAACCCCTCAAATAGACAAGGACATCGTTTTACTTAACTGCTAAAAATGTCCTGAAAAAGACCTCGAAATTACTTAAAGACCTTGCAAAGTAAGGGATGCAAAGTTTATCATTTAGTCAAAGCACGTCTACTATTAGCTGATGCCGATTGCATCAGTCTCATAGAGACACACTGCATTGCAAAAAAGTTGCTGCAGCGGATTCATTCACAGCGTGCATTGCCTTCCCTGCAGTTCTGCCCTTTCGCATACAGTTTCATCACTGACTGAAAGTTGAACTAAAAAATGACACTGCAAAACTATTATCTACTTTACTACAAAACTCAGCCACAGCACAGTACTATGTAGCATATATGGAAAACAGCAGACAAAATCACACAGATTTAAGTTAGGAAGAATGATCTTTCTGTCTGTCAGGCTGTTTCATCCTTAACATAAAGTGAGCGCGAACACTTTCTCATCATCGTCTGTTGCAATCAGCCAGTTTCTAAGGCGCAGACTGTGACAAACTAAAATAACACATCTCATTTTCACACCTCTTCTGGGGTTTAATGCCATCACAGAGGAGGAAGGAAGACGACGGACTAACCAGAGGCCTCAGCACACAACATCCTTATCTGCAGCAGCATCACCATCGCTCTGTGACCATGCAGACAGTGACTCTGGACTGTGCTGGGGCCGGTACAGCTGGGGGACTTTTTAAAAACTTCTAATTAAATCTGAGAGCAAAATATAACTGGTGTTTTGAAGAGGTGCTGTGAATTGTTTTGGGTTTTGTCACCCACATTCTACATATAATTACTGTCACCTCTAGAAGTGAACTTATACATTATTTTCCACTCAACTTTATACCACTTGACATTTGATGAAATGTGCATTCAGTGTTCAGCAAGTGCCACACACATATACACTTAGTTTGTGAGTATTGACTTTCAAGGGAGGCATCACTTCTGTGCTACAAATTCTGCAGAACATTTTCTTAATTTTCAACAAACCCTTAAGCGGTTGCCTTTTCTGTTGTTTATTTAAGATCATGCTTTGTTCGGATTAAAATGTGAGTGGTCACATTATAGTAGCAGGTATGATTCTAGTGGCATGAGACCAGTTTTGCATCCCACTTGCTTCTCTTTAAAACCTTTTTTTTGCCTGATTGCATACTCATTATGTGGCAGAGTTGCATTGACTTTTGTAACTTCACTCTGCATTTAAATTATCAACTTTTATTAGATGAGATGAGATAGCAATCTCTTCTCATAGTGTTCCTCTAAAATGTGTCTTTGGTCACATAAATGAAAGTGTTGCAACACAACCAGCAGTGCAGATACAGTGCACTTCATGCATTGCAAGACATTCAGTGACAGACTTCCAGGTACATGGACATGTAAGCTCTGGCCTTCCAGTTCTCTGATTCATCCCGTCCAGCCAATTGAGAAATAAATGAGTTTCGCGACTTGTTTAACCTGTGGGACGTTCCTGAAACTGAACAAGAGAAGGACCCGATGACCGGACTGTCATGATGCAACTTTCTTTTTATCTCTGTGGCTAAAGGAGCACACTTAGTTCTGTGGTTGTAAAGGTTAAAAAAAAAAAAAAAAAAGATGCTTTCCTTTTGTAAAAGAAAAAAAGGTAAAAATTGTGATGAACTTGTCTTGTGATGGGGAAAAAAGGAACTGCAAGAAACATTCATGACTTAATTAGTTAAGTATTTGAAATAATGACTTATTATGTTAAACATTTCAAAATACTAAAATAAAAATATTGAGAATTTTTCACAAAATAATGACTTCTAATAATGCCAAACATTATCTGAACATTTTCCAAATACTGATTATTTTTGCAAGTTTGTCATTGTTCTTCAAACACTTTTGTATTTTACATTTAAATAACTTTAAATCAAATTGAATCAAAAGAAGAAAAAAAACTGACCCCACCTTTTTAATGTTACTGAATAAAATGTCTTAGCAGTTAGAAGTAAGTAGAAAATTGAAACACTCAATTGAAGTACAAGTGCTCAGAATTATGAATACAGTTTTGGAGTAAATGTACTTAGATACCCCCCCACACACACATTACCATGATGATTAAAGATTACGGTATTTTATTTTTTAACGTCTCTGTCCATTTGCCCTAGATGACTAAGTAAATGTTAAGAAACATATATTATAACTTATTTGTTGTCCATACCTGCTGCTTGGTACTAACAAATACAGCCACTGCAACAGATTCTGGTTTATTAGCCATTAGCTAATATGGCTAATTTGCAATTTATAATGCTTCCATAATCTCTCTGTGCCAGTCAATTATCAGAGGGTGTTTATCTCAATCCCCTACTTTCTGAACTAATGGGGCTCCAGTAGCCTAAAACCCTAATTATTGCTAACTTATCCCCGACAGCTCATACAATTAATATCCAGCAAACGCAAATTACATGAGTGAGGGGCCGCAGAGGGAGACTTAAAGATGATGGGATGAGGAGGACAGGGATAAGAAAAGGGGTGATGTAAGGGTGTAGCCAAGTCTGCACGCTTTTGGCTTGTGGTAAACAGGTGGGCCCGTGCACCCCCACCCCCCTCCCCAGTCTCACAGACCACCAGCCTAAGAGAAAGACTTTAGCCAAGATCTGTCTGGCAGACAGAGAAGGGGATTTCAGCACCAAATCCAGCGGATCAATAAAAATGTCTGCTAATTAGGCTTTCCAGAAAAAAAAGAAAAAAAAAAGGAAGGGCGGGTGGGATGAGAGTGAGACAGAAGAGAAGGAGGAGAAAGAAAAGAAAAACACAAGATCAGCGAGTGCTGATTCAGAAGTCTAGACGGATAAGGAAAATCCCCAGACAGGCGTGCCGACTGTGGAAATCAGGTGAGGCTCACTAGGTGACAGCTCACCTCGCTGTTTGGCTCAATCCAATGAAGCCAGCCAGGAATCAGGCTCACCAGCCCGCCCACTTGCTCCATCACTCTCTTCCAGTCAGAGGCAACCACTCAGGCTACAGCGATCAGTTTCTCTGACCCCAATCCTTCCTCCTCCTCCTCCTCCCACCTTTTCTTTGCCCTCTATCTTTTCCCTGCCCCTCCTCCTTCCTTCCTCTGGACACCACCACTTTGACCTAAATCTCCTCATTTAATCTTCTTCTTCTTCTTCTCGTCTTTTGGATAACAATCAACCCCCCTAATTGTCTTAATCTCGCTGGTCTTTTATTGTCCCTGGGGCATCATGCGCACTGCAGAACAAAAACATTAACCAAAAATCAATATTTGGCATCGGGCCGCAACTACCACCACGGTCTGTATCGATCGCCACTAATTTAAGGTGGGGCTGCACTGCTTATGGATTTAATTAAAATGAAAAGAGACCAGGGTGTGCCAGTTTTAAATCACCTTTATTGTTGGTGAAATATAAGTAACACATTTCTTTGAAGCGTCTGACATACGGTGTCAGTATTCACTGTTTTTTTTTAATGAAAAGATGAATGATGCTGTTCATTCATGCCTCTTGAAGTGAAGGATAATACATTTCACTGCTAGATATATGTATACATTTTGTGCATGTGTGGATTAAGTCCACTAGGAAAGCAGCTGCACAAGCCAGCAATTGTAAACACCTTCTTCAAATCTCCCCCAAGCCTCTTGTTATGCTCTCCAAGTAAAACAAATCATGTACATTGTCAATTTCTAAAATGAGAAGCTTATGGAATAGCACTCTCAGTTATATTACAATACGGCTTTGGGCCCTGAGCCAAAGATATTAGCTTCAGAGCAGCGGATCAAGCCGAGGTTAGGCAGTGATTTGTGTTTTTGAAATGACAACCGGCACGATAATCAAAATATTCAGAACAATAACGGATTATCTGTTTCAGTGGCTGCACTATGCACCATCTGTTAAGGAGCGGGGCAGGAGGTGAATAATGTTGTTCACTTGTGTGTGTGTTTACGTGTGTGTGTGTTGTTTTTTTTTTTCTCCATTTGCAGTATGCAGATGTTTTATTTGTGGCTCTGCTGTAATGTCTTCACCACAGCATTTCACTTCTGACGGTGAGATCCCCTTTTCCTCTTCCCCGTATGCCTCCTCTTCTCACGACGTGTCACCCACCTTTTCATTTTATCTTTATCTGTGATCTCTAATTTAAACACCGTTTCGTCAACAAGCGTTTTTTCCAGTCTTATGACACCGACAGCTCAGCCCCTCCCCTCCCCCTCTCCTCTCCAGGGTCCCTCTCTCTCAGTGGGTGAGTCTGAGCGCTGCATCACCGTCAGATGACACTGTCTGACTCTGCTCTGCTGTAATCTGACATGGCTAATCTAATCTCTCTGTCTTCGCAGATTGGCAAACTACCTGGGTCTCTCCAGCCAATTAGGCCCCATCTGTACAGCACGCCATGCAGGCTAAAGCCAGCCACCGTAGGGGCCAATCAGCCAAGTCGGGCCGCTGCAGGGCTCAGGCTGTCTGGGGCCCCGTATATCTGCTTCCATAACAGCCCATCTGCCCGCGGCTTGGCCTGGTCCACTTTCATCCCCAATGGCCCTGAAGATTAGGGATTCTCCGCAGACTTTACTGCCAATTAAAGCACTTGTTGCCATACAGTTGTTAGGTAACCACCAAAGTGATGATTCACCACTAAGTGGGCTACTCAAGCACCAGCAGTCTGTTTATTATTAGTGCTTCTGCAATTCAGAGAAGGTTCCTTTTCTATAAAGTGAGATAACATGGAGTTTCACAACAAGCAGTGACAGACATAGCACAAAAAAGATAATTAATCTGCAAGTTTTCTTCACAGCAGCTCATAAAAAGTTATCAAAGTTTTAACACACATCAGCTCAACATGCCTGAAATGTGACTATTAGTTTTTCAACAAGAAATATTTTTGCACTGTATTCTAAACTCTGAAGCATGCAATGTCTTGTGCTTTCCGTGTATCTTGTGCCTGTAAACATCATCATATCTGTACACAGGGAGAGGTAAATACACTGAAACAAGGTCAGAGTCCTTCTAACAGCTTATTTTCTCATCAAGCCAGTCTCACTTAATCACCTTAGCTAAATTAGTTAGAAATTAGCCCTCTTTCTAACTCCATCTTTCCCCTCCTTTCCTCCCCCTTTCCTCCCCAGTCGTTTTCACAGCTTTGTGGATTAGACAGATTACACGTCTGAAACTCTGTTTTTGTTCTTTCTCCGCATTTCAGGCCCCGTGCTCCCATCTTGAGGGGTGTTAATCCAGGATGCACACTGTCTCAACATGTTGTTGTACCTTCACACCTGTCACAGCTGAGTTCATAACACAACAACCAGTTCTTGTTCAAGTGATGGAATGACAATGAAGTGTTTATGTTACCATAGGATCTACTGGTAACGCTGTCAGGGAATATGTGCAGCGTGGCACAAATAAAGAAGCTTTCAATATATTTGGGAATTATTGTCTATGGTTTGACATTTAGGTGTGGCAGAGTTGTTTTCGGTCAAGAACAGATTCAGTAAATCTCTTTTTTTTTTACTTGGCACTGACATTTCTGGATGTTCCCCAAAACTAAAAGACATTTGGCTTTGTGGTTTTGGTGTGTCATGTTGTGTTTAACTGCCAGTTACACAATAGAGATGTTATTGTTGTCACATAGGGGCCTTAATCTTGTTGACAGATGACTGCACGTTTTTAGTGATATGTTTTTACAGTCAGAAATGTTACCTTCCTGGAAGAAATAAGGAATGGAGAATGGAAAGAGAGACAGCGGGTAATATCTCAGCTGTTTTATCACAAGTTGAAACTTAAAAGCAGGGAGAGAGATTTTAAAAAAACCACAATGCTTGGAATCATAAAAAAAAAAAAATCCCCTTTAATCATCACATATCTGTTTACTGTATCTGCACAGGCCCGGTCCCCTGCCTGTGGTCTCTGAATTGAAAATATTCAATAATTTAGATAACCCATAATTGGTTAAATTTAAAGACAGAGAAGCATGCAGAGAACTGTAAGCAGCTGCTTGAGTGAAGATTTCTCGCTTCTCTCTACTTTAGATCAATAAAGAAAAAGAACACTTTGGATTTAGGACTGATTATTAGACAATGCAAGATATTTGGAGATAGAAATCTGGAAATATGTAAAGAGCATTGTAAACTTTTATGGACATTTCATAGGCTAAACATTAACTGATTAATTAAAAACTTTTTTGTTTTTTTAATATTAGTTCTAAATACACAGTTTAGTTGCAGCGGTGGAGGGTAACTAAGTACGATTGAGGTACTTGTATTTTATTTGAGTATTTCCATTTATTGTAACTTCATAATTCTACTCCACTATAATTTAGAGGAAAATTTTGTACTTTTTAACTCAACTACAAACGATTTTTAGGTTTTAAACGATTGTAGGTTTATAAAATAAAAAAGTAAATTATGTTGTTAATATAAGCCCCTCATTGATGACAGTAAAGTGCTGCTAGCATAAATGCCTCAATAATAATAATAATCCAATAATATATTTAGAATATACAAAAAAATCTGATTGGGGTGTTTCTGACTAACAAATTTTGTTACTTTAGGTGCATTTTGATGCTGATACTACATCTTACTGTTTACTGATCAGTGGGGTTCACCTTATCATAGTCTATTATCGTGATCCCAACATATTTTAGCAAAGTCATCCAGTGCATATGACTTGTTTCACCACAAGCCGGTGGCTCAGTATCAGTGCACAACTTCCTCTAGCTCATTCTCCATCAGCAGCGTCCTGTCACATCTCCTTTTCTTTGTTTCATTTGTATGTAAGGGCCAAGGAGGAGAGAAAAAGAAATAATAAGAGGAGGAACAATGCATTGTGCACTGCAAAAAGTCGATTTTTTTGAGTTCAGAAGACTACAAAAGTTTTTTTTTTTTAAATTACATAAATAACATAAAAGCAGGTTAAGTCGTGAGAGCCTGCTAACAAGAATAGCTTATTTATATGTTGGGAGATTTTTAGTTCTACTGCACACTTAAATATTTTGGTTATTGCTATATTTATGTAGCTTTCTGTCTAACTAACTATTAGACTGACGTGCTGTTTCTCTGAAAACAACATTCTTCTGAAGACTTATTGACACATGAATGAATCCGAAACTCTCAAAAAGTTGACTTTATTTAACTTTTTTACTTTTTCTCTTGAAATCAAATTTCAACTTTACTCTTGTCATTTCAAAATGTTATTTGTCAAACAGCATAATAGGAATAAAACCTTCTACTCTTTTAGTTATTTTTTCAACTTTACCAAACATTCCTGACATTTTGACTTAAAAAAAAAACCATTTCATTTTTATTCTCTACATTTGACTTTATTCTCGTAATTTCGACTTTTTTCTTGAACTGCATGATGAATAAAAAATCTCTAATTTTTTTTTAAATATCTTTCCAACTTTATCAAACTGAAAAGGGTGACTCTGAACTTTCAAAAAAAAAAAAAAAATTGTCCGAGGCATTTTGACCTGAAAAGAGAGAAATCCTCTCATTTTTCTTTCTCACACCTGTAACTGTTAGTACATGTTATTGTTGCTTAAATTATTATTATTAATGTGTCGGGGGATGTTAAAAAAGTTTTCAAATGATCAAAATCATTGCAGAAAGTGTGCGTGACCACCCGTACGTCCGTGCGTATGCCATCATTTGCCCTCAGTGACACATCACTTCCTGTCAGTGGCAGCGCACGCGGTCCGTACAAACGTTTGCGTGGAAAAAAAATGCTTTCACTTTCACTTCGAGGCTTCGTTTATCCACTGCAGACGGTGCAGCCAGAAGAAGAAAAAGAGCAGAATACACAAAAAATAAGAAAATAAAAAAACAAGCAAAGTAGCCACAGAAAGGCGACCCTGAAACAGGAAACCCACAATGGCGTTCAACTACCCGGCTGCGCGGAGAGATGAGAGTAAGGTCAGTGTCAGAGTCCTGCTGGGTGTTTCTGTTTGTCTCGCTGCGGTGTTTGTCAGTCGGTGAAATCCTCCCCAGCAGGAAAAGCGAGAGCAGGAAGAGAAAGACGACTCACACTGGGTGGGGTGGAGGGCCAGAAAGGAAAACGGCAACTGGCTGCAGAAACAAAACAAAACGTTAGGACTTATGAGAGAAATAAAAGTAATCCGAGGGAAATTTCTGTTGTGTTAAAGAAGTCACAGGTTTTCTACATGTGTCGCCCTTTGACTCATGTGTCATGCAGAGTAACACTCACACTCATGAGACGCTCTCACACTTCAACATCATCAGGTTTTTCTGCGTTATTTTATGTTTATCACAGTTCAGTTTCCTTATGATCACCTTTCCTCTGACAGTGCACTTTCGATGTATTTGATGTACGCACAGCTTGATGTTGTTATTTTCAGGTCTTAAATTTCTATGTACCTCCCTTGTCAAAGTGGTTTTAAAAAGTTTTATAATTTACTTCGAAAAGAAAGAAGCATTATTGTTTTTCACACTCCAAAAATATTATTCTCATAGAACAAACTTTGAGAAAACTTTGTGAATATGTTGGGGGGGTTTTTCACAAACTGAAGGAAAAATGGCTACTTTGGCTTTATATTTGTTCAGATAACTCACAAAATACTAAATAATTCCGACCTTAAAAGTGTATAAACAACTACAACAAATAGCCTAAAAACTTGAAGAAAAATCACCAAATTTAGACATAAATAAAGATAATTTAGCATTTTCGTTTGTGAACTTAATGGCAGGGTCATTTTTGACCAAGTTAGTATATATATTTTTTTGTTGTTGATTAAACTAATTAGTTATATCTTTTGTCATTTTTTCGACTTAATACAGGGCTGAGACCAGATACTTACAGCTTCTGGGCATCTTTGGGGCCCATAGAGCAAGTTCACTAATTACTTCCTCTGGCTGCTCCCACTACTTCCTGTTAGCACTCTGCTAACTAGAGTGAGATTAAATATATACTTTTAATTTGTAAAGTTATCATTTTGTTTAAAATCAACAAATATCCAGTATTTTATAAAAAGCAATAAAAGCTGGAGCAAAAAAAACCTGTAGCTTTTAAAACAAACAATTGTAAAAATTGTTGGTCAGCTTCAATATTACATTTAATTTATGATTTAATGAATTATTGATACTGATGTTTTTAGGCCTTTTAAAATGATTAAAGCATCTAAACAACCACTCAAAACTAACCACAAGTCACTTCTGTGTAGCTGCAGGAATTGAACTTGCTACATGATTAGACTGCTTGAATGTTTTTTATTATTCCTGAAAATCATTGTTCTGCTGCTGTTCTGTTTTGCAGCATTTGCTGCTGACACATCAGTATTACCGTTTAACTGAGAGAGCTTTCCAGGCACCGCATGACAAATTGGGCTTGTTGATGCATCAAACACCACAAAGTTATGTAATATATCAACGATAGCATGTCTGATTCAGTCGAGTTGCATTTGCAAAGAGATGTCAATTCAACTTAAAGGTTGCAGTGACAGACTCAATATTTTTTTTTTTTTTTTTTTTTTTTTTAATGACAAATTAAAAAAAATGTTTTCTATCTGATAAATAATGGTGATTATAAGCATCGCATCACCAATAATTTGTAGTCTCAGAGTGGGTAGATTGAATATTTAAAAATAATAATATAGCTGGCTAACTAATAAAAAATTTTTCCTACCTGATTTTACATGAATGAGGTAATAAATCCTTCCCTTCCAAAAAAATATGAGATTACTGTAAATATAAAAGTAGGACTTTTAGTTCTGCAGCAATTTTTAATGTCCTACAACAATTATTTATTAAAAACACTGTAGAATATAGATTAAGCTGTTGGTGGGATAAAAATTTTAAAAATGGTACATCAGGTATTTGGGATATTTTATTAATCTAACAGGATTTAGAGATTTGAGCTTTTGACCACCAGCAGGGGGATAAATATTTAAATGTATGGTCCAAATCTTTTCAATCAAAGACTTTTTACAGCCAGCCTCATAAAGAACATACTCTTGCAGTTTGCATAAAATTAGGAAATATTAATCGTGACACCGCGCTTTGAACAAACCTCAGATATGCTGTGCAGAGGATTTTTAATAAGCTTGCTGTGGCTGGATGCGTTAGAAGATCCTGATATTGTTGGCATACTACATTTGGCACTCCTATGTGTGGGCAAAAATAAATCTTTTTTTTGGCAAACTTTATAGTATGGTGGCACGGATATTGGAAGGCAGAGCGAGTTTGATATCTTTGCTGTTGTCAGTTTTCAAACCCTTTTGATGCTTTGTGAAATATATCAGTTAATGCAAATTGCCTTGACTTGACACACCTTAAAGGGTTTCAGTTTCTAGTTCAACTGTTCAAAGTGGGTGGATTGAGAATTTGGCAAATGCTCTCTGACTTCATGGGAACATGCCCAGGGAGGTGATACTTTGATTTAATGCTGCCATCTCTACAGGCTTTGAGGTGTTACTCTCCTGTTTCCTAATACAAACCAAACATTGCATTCTGCTCCCCCGTCAGATATCACTCCTGTTAACTCTCAGTAACTGTAAGTTAAATTTTTGAATGTTATGCTGCCACAGTAGGAAATGTTTGGTATCTTATCCAAAGAAAATAAGACTCTGTCGTCAACCTACCGACACCTGGCTGCTTCAAGAGGTGCAGAAAAAGACTGTGCAGTGTTCAGATGTAGATGCCAGATTGAAATGTCAATGTTTAAAACTTTATTCATTCATTACACAACTTTAAATAATGTTTCTTCTTATGCACTTGTACACCACAGCAAATTTCTTGTGTTTGGGAACCTACTCGCCAGTGAAAAAGATTCTGAGATGAAACATTGAATAGACATCTCAGTGTCCTTTGGCTGTTTCTGGTTGAGGACAATTAAGACCCAATAATAAACAAAACAAATATAAACACATTTTGAACAATAAACAAATTACATCCAACCCATAGCTCAGTAAGCAAACAGTCAGTGTGCAGCTTTGACAGTTTTTTGCACATAGTTTTTCCCGTGCACAATGGTCTATGTATGGGAAACACTGATGTTAATCAAAGTTAAGTAGATAAATAAAAATATTTGATTCTCTATTTCATTACAGTGCTTTCAGAATTCAAACACTGCTAACAATACGCCAAGATCAGGTGAAATTCTCATGAATAAATGTCGCAATCCCTCTTGGGAACGGCTCAACATTTTCATTTGAAAAGGTGTTCTTTGACCTTTGAACAAAATGAAAAAAAACATCTACTGAAAATGAATCCACTACAACAATAGATGACTCCAATGGTAATGGCTGGACTTGGCTGAGTCAGGAAAAAGCTGACGATGTTTCGTAAGCTCCTGTCGTTCCTGTGCCCACAGGCAACAATCTCCTCAGTTCCACAGAAAACGTCTGAGGCAATTAACAACCTTTAGTATTGCAAAAGAGAACTGCCAATCAGGACTGAAACGCAGGTGTGTGTGCTTGTGTAACCTTTAGGTGGATGACTACCACGGCGTCAAAATCTGTGATCCCTATGTATGGCTGGAAGACCCTGACAGTGCAGAAACAATGGTACGTGATAAGGTCCCGCGGGAATCTAAAGCTGCCTTCAACAAAAAGCAAAGCCCTTACTGTTTCCCCCTGGTCCTTTTTATACCTCAGGCCTTCGTCGAGGAGCAGAACAAGCTGACCATGCCGTACCTGGAGCAGTGCGCTGTCCGGCCTCAGTTCCACCAGCGGCTCACCGAGCTCTACGACTACCCCAAATACAGCTGCCCCTACAAGAGAGGCAGCAGGTACAAAAAGGCTGCAAGTGCAAGGAAACACTTAATTGAGCTGCAGGTCTGATGTTTTATCTGTCCTTGTTTTTTTCCAGGTTTTTCTACTTTCACAACAAGGGTCTGCAGAACCAGGATGTGCTGTACGTGCAGGACTCTCTGGATGGAGAAGCCACCGTTTTCTTCGACCCGAATAAACTTTCTGAAGACGGAACGGTGGCACTGAAGAGTGAGCTTCAGAGCATTTCTCTGACACGATATATGACAGAAACTATTCAGATCCCTTAGTAAAACTAACAGTACCACTCTGTGAAATTACTCCACTGCGAGTAAAAGTCCTGCATTCAAACCTCACTCAAGTATCAGCATCATAATGTGTGTTTGGATCATAATAACTCATCAGGAAACAGATGTGATGCACTGGTGCAAGACTTATTATGAATTATTAATACTTCTGCTTTTGTTAAAAAAAAAAAAAAAATCAAAGTAAAAGTGCTTGTTCTGCAGAATAACCCAACTCAGAATGTTTTTTATATTCAGAATATTTTATGTAATTATTTGTTTTGTTTAATTTATTTAACCAGCATTTTAATTTAGTAAACTTAGGAAGGGTTTATTTTAAATATTATATACAGTTGTGAGGGTTAATTAAAAAGTGGATTTACTTTAATATATTTTTTACGTTAAATCTCATCCTAGAAAATAACAAAAGCTGTCATATAAATGTAGTGGATTAAAAAGTTCAATATTTGCCTCAAAATGTAGGGAGGTAGAAGTATAAGTACCTCTATATTGTACTTAAATATAGTACTTGAGTAAATGTTAGTTACTTTCCAGCACTAATTATGTACACAAGAAACAGCAGAAAAGTAAAAAGTGCTGATTTCTTGCTGCTGTCGCTCTTCTCCACCCAGTGGGCCGCCTGTCAGAGGAGTGCGAGTACTTCGCCTACGGTTTGAGCAGCAGCGGTTCAGATTGGGTAACAGTGAGCTTCCTGAAGGCGGATGACCTCAGCCCGCTGCCTGACGTCCTCGAGAGGGTTAAATTTAGCTGCTTGGCCTGGACCCACGATGCCAAGGGCATCTTTTACAACTGCTACCCACGCCAGGAGGGCAAAACCGACGGTTAGGAAGCAAACAAAGGCTTTTCTCCATCCAAGAAAACACACCTTTGATCGAAACCTGTCACAATGCTGAAACTATTACAGATATGTAAAACACCTAACGCCTTTATTCTTTTTCTTTAAAGGCACCGAAACCACAGCCAACATAAATCAGAAGCTGTACTACCATGTGATTGGCACCAAACAGTCGGAGGACATTCTGGTGGCAGAGTTCCCCGAACATCCCAAGTGGCACAGTGCAGTAACTGTAAGTCCAAACAGTGTCTGTAATCACATCTGTATCATCTCAGCCATGCAACAAGTGTTTCTATCTTTTAATAACTCAATGTGAAAACGCTCCACGTGTAGTAAAAGCATCGAAACTTTTTAGTATTAAAATGCACTCAAGCATCAAGGTAAAAGGTCTTATTGTGCAGTTAAATGTTCCTCGTCAGTGTTTTATTATTATTTGTGATGTTTTGCGATTGATATAACTGCTGCATTAAGTTTTATGTTGCATTTACTGCTGCTGATGAGCTAAATTTAACTAAGCAGACGCTAAGAGAGGATGGAAAGACAGCACATGATGTAGTGTTTTTCATTTAATATCAATTAAAATGGTCATTAAATAAAATCTGCATCTACCTGGAGCAACATGTAAACTCTGGAGGAAGTTTTATAATGTTTTTTAATAGAGTGAAACTGTTGTTCATGTCAACATTTTACTGCTGAGAAGCTGGATTCATGGGTTCTGGACTTTGCAGTGGTATTAATTTAAAGAGCTACGTAATAAATAATCACTGTGTGTACAAACTGTATGAAGTGGTAAATGTGAGCCATTTAAAACCGGCTGTAACAAAGACTGCTTTCACACAGTTGCCTTGTTCATCGTTGTATTTCTAAAGTTATTTCTGCTTCCAGATATCAGACGATGGCCGATACGCGGTGCTGTCCATCACTGAAGGCTGCGAACCTGTCAACCAGCTGTGGTACTGCGACCTCCAGCAGCTGAGCGGCGGCATCACAGGTGAGTTTCCTCCTGACGAACCTGCAAACTCACGTCAGATTATTTTGGACAGATTCATGGAAAAAAACAACAAAAGGGTGTTAAATCAGCTGGAAAAGTAGAAGTTCTTAAATTACATTCGAGCTCACTCACACGTTGGCAACACAAGGTGATTAATTCACGCAGATTGCATCACTTAGTAACTTTAACAGTTACGTTGCTTTATCAGAGGAGTAGGAATTGATGCAGACGCTGCTGACTCACCCGAAGATTTCCAAAATTTACTCTGCAACAGTTTTCTGGTTGAAACATAAATTCCTCTCACGCAGAAATGTTGACACTTTGTGCTGTAAGCCTGATGACGAAATGTGTTTTTGGTTTTCATTTGTATATATTTACACTGTCAGTCATTTAAGAGAATACTGGCCTCATTTTTATGAAATTGAAAACATTAAATGAAAATCTTCTTATGGAGAGCTGTGATGTTGATGTTTTTTTTCTGCAAACATGTTCAATTATCAAACATAATTTACCTGCATTTGGTTGATTTAACCAACATCAGAGCGTCAGAAGTGAGGCAGTTTACCTCACTGAGTGGGTCACCCAGTGCTTCAGATATTTTCTGTATGTGGCATCACTTTAACACTTTAACACCTTAACTAAACTAAATATCTCTGTCCTTCTCCCCCCTCCAGGCCTGCTGCCTTGGGTCAAACTTGTGGACAACTTTGAGGCCCAGTACTCGTACGTCACCAATGAGGGGACCGTGTTCACGTTCCGCTCCAACCTGGACGCCCCGCGGTACTGTCTCATCAACATAGACCTCCAGAAACCCAGCAGGGACCAGTGGACGACCCTTATCCCGCAGCACGACAAGGACGTCCTGGGTGAGACTGAGCGGTGTTTTCAGAGGAAAATACAGCAGGGAGAAAGTCGGCCACCGGTTTAGTATCAGTTCTCCTCGATGTGAATACGTCTGAAATGTCATGCGGCGGTTCGATCTATAAAACAAACCTTTGACGGTGTTGGGTTTGTGTTGGAGCGTGTGAAACTTCAGAGCTTTACGTAAACGGCTAATACGCGGAGACGAAGTTCCACAAAAACAGCTGAAAATCTTACACAACCGCTTTACACAGAATGTGTCCTAATGTTTCGATTGCAGGCCGACCGCGACAACAGGGAAGTTTGTGGTCGAAGACGATCGTCAGAGGGAACTCTGCTCAAAAAGTGAAACTTGGCCCATAAGCACTTTGTCTTTACTTTTTTTTCTGAATGAGTCATTTGAATGCTGGTAACTGGGCTGTACCTGGAGACCATGATAACACAAAACAGCAGAGCTCCAGGTTTCTGCTGAGATACGAGCAAAACACCGATTATGACAAAACAAAACAGTTTGTGTGACTGGGCAACACTTACATCACATTTAATACACTGTATCAGAATCAGACATTTTATTGATCCTCAGGGAGAAACAGCTATACTAAATATCCAATAAATATCATAACAATAAATATCTAAAAATAAAAGATGTGTACAAATAAAAAAAGAATAAAAATAGGAATATATAGACGTGAAGTATGAAGGATAAAGAGCATAAGTCTTAATAATTGACACTGATATCAGTGATTCTCTTTATTAGTGCGAGTAAATTATCTATTTTCTATAATTTCACTTTTTTGACCCAATTTTAAAATGTATAATCTTTTTATTATATTAATATCCAATAAATATGAATGTGATTAATGTGACAATACTTTTTTAACTACTTTCCCCACACATATATTTTAGGCCTCTCAGTTAAATAGTCCAATGTATCTTTTCTTCTTAGTTGACTAAGGTTTTTCTTTTTTTGTCTTGTTAATGACTTATTTCCAATAAATGAATGAAAGTTTGGGGAAAAAAACAATCTTTAAGTAGTACATGTGTGTGCGTGTGAGGAAAAAAAAAAAAGTCCTCTTTTGATTTAATTAATTGGTTAGTCGATTAGTGTTAGTGGAGAGTTTCCTGTGGTCATAGGGTTAGTTACTATCAACCTAATTCTGAAATGGGACGTTCTACATAGTGAGTACTTCTGATCCTCCTGAACTTTTACTTTGGTTAGACTCAGAGTGCAGCTCTTTTCTTGTAGCACTTTTCTTTTTTTACATCTCAACAGTGATGGCACACAGGCAAATGACCTAAAATGGACTCACAGTTTGTGTGTTTAATGATCAGAGAGGCTCAGTTCGTGTTTATCTGCAGGTGTTTGCTCGTGGGGAGTGAGGCTGCCCCCTGCTGGCTGTTAGTGACACTACATCACGCCTCAGGACCAGGATCCTGGGCTCTCACTGGGTTTTATTAACTCTCTGCTCTGCCTTTACAATAACGGCCTGTTAAAGGGGATGTGTTCAATCAGTAGACAATATTTGTTTAAGTTTGACTTTTAATAGAGCTTTATAACTGTTCCCTTTTGTTATATAATTAGTATTATTAGTATTTGTTTATTTCGTTTTTTTTGCTGTGTGACCTTTTAATTGTTACTAAATGTTATTCCTAGTACAGTACTATTCATTATTTAATTGCCTGCTTGTGGGCGATCAGGGTGTGTGTGCTAATGGGGGTAGTGGGGTTATTGTGTGTGAAGCACTTTGTGTTACATATTTTTAGTATGATAAATGCTATATAAATAAAGTTTGACTGATTTATTATTTACCAGCTTCATCCCAAAGAGAAGCAGTCGACACAAGGACACTGAAATGTTTTGCTTCCTTGTTCTGTCTTCCTGCAGGTTTTGTCTCCTGTGTGAACCAGCACCACCTGCTGGTCAACTACGTGCATGACGTGAAGGACATCCTGCAGGTGTACGAGCTGTCCTCCGGCCAGCTGGTGCGGGACCTGCCGCTGGACGTGGGCACCGTGGCCGGAGTGAGCTGCAAGAAAAAACACTCAGACTTCTTCTACAAGTTCACCTCCTTCACGACTCCTGGTGAGCATTATAAAGCATTATTAATCCAACATCAAAAGGAACAAATAAAAAAAATCAAGTGCCTACAAAAAACAACCAAGTAGATTCAAATAATTTTGGTTGCCACCAACACTTTAACATTTTAATTTATAGTGAATCATTGTTGTTTCTATTTTTTTTTTTTTTTTTTTTTTAAGAAAATAGTGAGGTAACTTCCTCAGAGTTGCATTTAAAAATCAAAATTATATTTGTTTTATTAACATTACTTCTGAGATGCTTGTGGCATTATGAATTGAAAAGTAAATACCATATTTGTAATCTTGTTATCTACTTGTTGATTAAATGAATGTCACATCTGCATCTAAAATCAACGTTTTTGCATTTACTTCATTGCTACTCTAATGACAACATCCACTTCTTTCTTATATACAGCAGTTTTCTAAATAAAAAAAAATGCATTGCATAACAGCTAAAAAGTCCAAATCAGAAAGCTGCATAAAACCGATATTATTACAGCACCTGTGGATTATTTCATCTGTAATGTAATTAATATGATACTACAACATTATCCACATAGAAGTAGTCAGACACACACACTCGCTCTCACAGTCTAACCCGTGTGACTGTGTTTCGTCCAGGCATCATCTACCACTGTGACCTGAGCGAGTCCCAGCCGGAGCCCACCGTGTTCAGGGAGGTGGAGGTGAAGGGCATCAAACAGGAGGACTACGAGACCCAGCAGGTGACGTCCTCCTGTCTGTAAACCGTGCGTCTCCAACTTCCCCTTCGCTCTTTCTTCGCACTGCTACTTCCTTTCCCGTCAGCTACCAGTTTACTCTTGTTCCTGTTGTTTTATCGCGTCCATTGATTGCAAACTCACCCCATGATGCAGATTTCCCAGAATCTCGCTCACAGCGGGTGAGGAAGTGGTGAATGTTAGTGCACGGTCCACGTCAGACGTTTAAACATTTATTAGCATTAATGTAAGAAGTGGGTTTTTTTAAATGTTTTCTGCAGGTTTTTTATCCCAGCAAAGATGGAACCAAGATCCCCATGTTCTTAGTTCACGCCAAGGGCCTGAAGAAGGACGGGACTCACCCGGTCTTCCTGTACGGCTACGGAGGCTTCGAGGCGTCCATACAGCCGTACTACAAGTGAGTGCTGCTGGATCCAAACCTGTGGGAGCAGCTAGGACAGGAATTAGTATTAAAATGTGGGCATAGCAGAGTTTTTTTCTCCTTTTTTAGTATTATTATCAACCCTGGTGTTGTCTTCAGGGTCAAAAATGTCCCCATCATGATGTTCCCCAACACATAAAGAACCTTTATTCATGTTTGAATTTGATGACTTTTGGATGAATGGATTAATGAATTAATGAATGAATGAATGCTTTTATTTGTTATTATACATCAGCACAATGTGATAGGAGCATCCCAAACAACAGGATGTTAAAAAAAAAGTTAGGAAAATAAATAAATATGCAAGTTTTTTTTTAAAAGAAATATAAAAGAAATACAAGATATAAATATATTGCAGTTTAAAAGTATTGCACAGCCGGTTGCCAATTGAAAGTGGACAGATATGTTTTAGCGTCCACAAAAAAGTAGTCGAACAAGGCTTAAAGTTTTATCCTCATTTGTTGTTGTTTTGTTTATACAATAATCTGTATAACTATAATGCAAAAGGAATGTTTTTTTCCTTCAGTCGGTGAAGAGGGAAACTAAGATATTCACTAAGTTTTTGATTAATGACAACTTGTTTTGTTGTTTAAAATAGATTTTGGGTTTGAAAAATCTTTATTTTAGGAGTAGTGTTTAAAAAGGCTTCCAGCTTCTTGTTTATTTATTCATTTCTTTACTGTTTTTGCTCTCTGACCTAGTTTCCTTTATAACTCATATTACCGTCTTGTGAATGGGGCAGGTGTCACGGTTTATAACTTCTGACCATTTCATTGTTAATGTTGATGGTTATACAATTCACATGCTAATCTCTTTGTTGTGGTTTGACTAATGGAAAATCCAATAAAAATATTTTCTGAAAAAAAAAAGAGACAAAACAGGGAGAACTCAAAACTGTTTCATCTGAAGCTGGAGGAGATTTAATTCACCTTCATGGGTAATAGAGATGGTCAGTAAAGCCTGAATGAGCTGAGTGTTACATTTATAGTCAAACCTGTGAAACAAACTGACCTGAGTCTATAATGGACCAGTTGGTGTTAATTCTGGTGTACATACTTACAATTTTTGTATTTGGTGAATAATGTTCTGTCTGTAGATAATAATGTGTTTGACATCATTTCATGCAGTAACAGTTTGTCCCCTCTAACACGCTGCCTGTCTGTGTGGACAGCGTCGCTTACCTGCTGTTTGTGAGACACCTGGGAGGGATCCTGGCTGTGGCCAACATCAGAGGAGGAGGAGAGTACGGCCTCACCTGGCACAAAGGTGACTGTCCACACACACAGCAGCCACAAACACACCCCAGTGTGTGTCAGAGAGAAGCTGTTTAAACTTTTGGTTTGTTTTTTGTCTCATTAACAACTTCCGCCTTCGTTTTTCTGCAGCTGGAAATTTGGGGAACAAGCAGAACTGCTTCGATGACTTCCAGTGTGCAGCCGAGTTCCTGATCCAGGAGAAGTTCACCACAGCCAGCTGCATCGCCATCAACGGAGCCTCCAACGGGGGCCTGCTCGTGGGTCAGTGTGTTTGTGTGCTTTGATTGTGTGTGTAGAGAGTGTGTCTTGTTTTTCATGATGTGTGCATGTGTTCATGTTTTTAGTATAAAAACTAGAGATGAAGAACAAGAACTCCCATTTTTCTCAGTCAGTAATATCATGAAACTTTCTAAATACTGAGTCAAACTGGGACATCATTTCTGAAAACAGATTTTCTTGTTGAGTTTTTCAGAACTCTGCAAACCAATCCAGGCTGACAATAATGTTTTTTTGGGTGAACTTTCCCTTTAATCCTTTAAGTTTTTATACGTTTTTGAAGCCAACTGATGAGATCCGGTCCATTGTTCGTCTCAGCTGCGCGGAGCGTGAGACTTTCTATTCTTTATATTCCATCTTTGCCATAATTGCAAATGTCAAATTCATCTAACAGTAGTTATCTGCTTAGCTTCAATTAATTTAGCTATTAAACAGCACATTAAACAGAGCTTAATCACATCATTTACCAAAGGCTGGCTGCCATATGGCGCCGCACAAACCCAACTAATGCCTTCTTCCCTGGTGTGTAAGTGGCCATTTAGGAGTGATTGTGTCCTACAGTGTGAAGTTAAGGTTGTGTGTGTGTGTGCTGTACTGTAAAGTAACATTTATTTTGAACTCACACACATACACACACACACAGCGGCGTGCGTGAACCAGCGTCCAGACCTGTTTGGCTGCGCGGTGGCAGAGGTCGGGGTGATGGATATGCTGAAGTTCCACAAATTCACCATCGGACACGCCTGGACCACCGACTACGGCTGCTCCGACGACCCCGAGCAGTTCAAGTGGCTCATCAAGTAAGAGAATACACACACACACACACACATATATAAACTAACAATGTATAAATAGATGTTAAAACATTTAATTTAGATTAGAATATAAACAGCAATAAGGTGAACAAACTGAAAAAGTTGCATGAAAAAGAAAGTGTTCATCAGTGTTCGATGTTTAATGATTCAAAAAAGTACCTACTGAACAGTTTAATATCCACATTAAAATTACTTTAAGCATTTCTTCAGCTAGTATCAGGAAAAAAAGTAAAATAAATGAAAAAGAAACTTTCTGAAAACTTGAGGCAGAAAGTGAAGAGAGCCAACACGGAGTTCATCCAGGTTTGTCTGCAGAGCAGCAGCTCACCTGAGGCTCCACTCATCCACTCACTTTTTGCTCTCTTTGCAAAGTTTCCAGACGTTTCTCCTTCCACAGTCTCGACCAAGTGTAGCCGCACTTTACTGAAAAAGGCTTTATGGTAGTCATTTTTTACTTGTGCAATCTGGATGGACTTGAATACGTAAAGCAGGACAAACATCTTTTGAGAGTGTTAGTGGGGAGTGAAAAGGTTCTGAGCAGAAAACAGAAAATGTGATTTACAACATACATGTCATGGAGAGAATTACATTTAAACTGAGGAACCAAACTGATATTTTTTAAAGAGAATTGGTCAAACTGGCTCAGCTGTGTTTAACTGTAAGACCTGATTTAGATCCCAAAGATGAGACCAAACCTTTATTATGATGTTATTTTTATTTATTTTTACATTTTTAGACAGGATGTGCTCATGTTGATTCTGCTGTTTTTTGTCACGTTATGTTTATGTTATGTTGTATTTTTTTGTGTCCAACACCCACATAAGTGTTATTTAGAAAAAAACTATCAAAAGTAAATAAAAAAGAACAGATGACCACAGATTCTCCCTCCTCACTCTTTCCTTCCTCTTCATCTTCTTCACCCTTTCCACAGATATTCTCCTCTCCACAACCTTCCTCCGTCCTCGTACTCCGGCTCTCCCTATCCTGCCGTCCTGCTGCTGACGGCCGACCACGACGACCGCGTGGTTCCTCTCCACACTCTCAAGTACTGCGCCGCCCTGCAGCACGGGGTGGGAGGCAGCCCGGGGCAGCGGCAGCCTCTCATGGTCAGGGTGGACACCCGGAGCGGGCACGGCGCCGGGAAACCCACCGCCAAGGCCATCCTAGAGGACACGCACATCTTCTCGTTCATCGCTCAGACTCTGGGGCTCGGCTGGAAGGACTGAGGCTGTGGTTCATCCAGCCAGGGGTACTCTTCTTAAAAAAGGAAACAAACGGTTTGAAAAGTGAGCGGGAAAACAATCAAGTAAAATAAAAACACATGAAGGATATTGCACGGTTAATTATAATCAGATGATGATGATAAAAATATGACATACAAACCAGATATCCTCTATTAAATTACTCTTTCTGCAGTGGCTCCCTGTGGCTGGGACAAAAAAACATGAAATTAAACAATTCTTTCTTTACATTCTGATTTTCGTTCCTCATTGCCAAAAACTATTTGTCTTCTTTAATTGCAAAAATGTGTAGCTTATATATGGTTTTAAAAGTCAACCAAAAATGTGCATCTTAGCTTATAAAAGTCTAAATTGTGTAAATCCTGAGACTAGTTTAGAAGTTACTAGTCCAGCTGTAACTCTCTGGTGTCCAGCCTCTCATTGGCTCATAGATCTTTGCTGCATTCTGACAAAATCACATCACTAAATGTTCATTCTGACCTGTTTCAATGTTGGTAGGCTAATTTTTATCATCACTGTCAGGCTCATAATACGGTTTATGACTCCAACTTTTTTCTTTCTCTTTTTTTGGCCAACAGTGGCTCTTCTGTTACTAAATGTTGTCGACCACTGCCTCAATCAGTCACAAGCACAAAGAGTTTCTGAAATTGTAAGAATGTAAGTTTGGAAATGAATTTTAGCATTGCACTAAAGTGTTTTAATAAATAATGTGTTTATGCTATGATTCCTGTCTAATGTGTTATAATATATGGTGTGATAAATTCCAAATTAATATCTTCTTCTAACTCATAAAAATGCATCTTAAAGTCAGATGTTTAGTATTTACTGCGGAACAAAAGCTGTCAGATAAATGTAACCTTGGAGCAGGTTAATGTTCCTGCAGGGTGCAGTTCTCTCTGAGTCCACCAAGTGGCAGTGTGGGACTACAAACAAAATACCAAAAAAAACCTCCTGCAAGCTTGACCCTGCAGCAACACCTCAAGGTCAAAGGCTGGGTGTCACTTTAGTGTCACTCCACTCTGATTATTAATTTTCAGGGATCATGAGAGAGAAAAATCACAGCAGGAAGCGCTGCGCTAAATCCTTTATTTTGTGTGTTTGCTGATCCATCCGCCTGCTGGGAGGGAAACCAGTGGGACAGGAGAGAGACATCTGTGCGACAAACTAGAACACAGCAATGTGAAAGAGGTGGTTTTGAAGGAACATACGAGTGAAGACAGAGCTGTGCAGATCTTTAAAGTTTGTGCAGAAAAGTCGAGAGCGATGATAGACGGCTGATATATGTCGAGACAGCGAGAGGCAACAAGCAGACAAGCGGAGAGAGACTGAAAGTGCACTTATGGGGAGTCTCAGGAGGCGCCCAGACAGACGAGTGTTTAAACTGTCAAAAGAAAAAAAAAAGAAAGAGATAGAAACTCTTTGCCACTCTCCAATCTGCCAGCCGAGCACAGAGAGTGAGGGAAGTTGTCCGATCGGTCACTCAGAGTTTAATCTCCGCTCAGTGGGAAGTTCTGATTTAGTCAGACTGAACCCCGGGCCTTATCTAAGTACCTCTCAGTGGATAGATAGGATGGGAAAGGCAGAGCCGGCTGCAGGAGGAGGAGGAGGATTTGCAGACAATGACTCTCTGCCACAGGGGTAAAGTGGTTGAATGAAGCCGGGAAAGACAAAGCCAGTAATAAGCTGGACATAAGAGAGACAGGGAGAGCTTTAAGAGCATGCAGCAGAAAGGCTGGGACGCTCTGCTCTCCTCCCAGGAGCGTCCCAGAGGATTGAGCAGGCTTTTGCTGCTTCATTTCCTTCATTCACCCCCACCCGTCACCTCTCCAGCTCCCTG
The DNA here is from genome assembly GCA_028566105.1 of Hypoplectrus providencianus. Lineage (NCBI taxonomy): Eukaryota > Metazoa > Chordata > Actinopteri > Perciformes > Serranidae > Hypoplectrus > Hypoplectrus providencianus. The sequence continues at coordinate 4,292,797 of JAOWBC010000539.1, read as the reverse complement.
TTCATCCTCACACACACACACGCACACACACACTCTGTTTCCTCTGGAGAAACACAAGCTTTTTACCTAGAAAAGCCTCGGCGTCTCACGCTCTCAGGTCCCCATCCTGTCCCCCCGTTTGTTTACTTCACTCCCTCCATAATGCAGGGATTAATTTCTCAAAGCCGATTTGAGCTGCGGCACGCTCCGGCAAAGAGCGGAGAGCAGAACTTTTGTGCTGGGGGAAGTTTCCCCTTCACAGTAGCTTAGAGGTGGACTGCTCTCCCCTTTATGCCGCCTGCTTTAATCTTCACACGGAGCAGAGGGAGCGGGGGAGAGAGGAGGACAAGAAGGGGAGAGGGCTCCCAGCGCTCAGCCGGGAATCTCTAATGTCTTCACAGAGGTGTCATCTGCTTCAGTCCTGGAGCCTGTTTCTCTCTCTCTCTGGCTTTCTGCCTCTCACATATCTGGACTCTTATTTTGTTTTGTTTTTTTTATTACAAGGTTTGATTATAAAGTTAGAGAGTAGATTGTTTTTTGTAGTCATTCAAAAAATTGGAAAAAATTACAATTAATTTTATTTTTGTCCTAGATAAAAAAAAATATGTGATTTTCTTACAAAATCAAATGTATTTTATGATTAAATCAAAGATAAAAGCACTGAATCTTTACATATTAGAAGCTGGAGGGCCACAGCTACAGGGCATTAAACTCAGTTTAGTGGTATAATAACTCCATTAATATTTTTTCACTTTATATAGGAATTGTTTTCTCTGTGAAACATCAAAATAAAATAGCAAAATGTTTTGTTTTGTCTGACAAATTAGAGTACATAAAAATTTTAAATCATGAATAAGGAAAATAATTGAATTCTACCATAACTTATTTCAGCTGCAACACCAACATTTGATTATTGATAAATATTACAAGTTATTGGCTTATCTCAGAACTATTCAATATTCCTTATTTTTGACTTTTAAATTAATTGAAAATTAGATACAGCTTATAGTTATCTGGATTTTATCATTGCGAGAAAAAAAAACATATTACTATACATTATAAACATATAAAGATATTAAGTCTCTACATTTTTTATTATTAAGTTAAAAAACTTTAATAGTTAAAAAATGTAGAGAAATATCTATTGAATAAAAAATTAATATTACAGTACATTATAAAAATATATAAAGTCAGAGATAAATTAATTTAAGACATTGAAATTAGAAAAAAAACGATGTACAAATGTGTATTGGACAATATATAAACAACAATATAGATTTTAAAAGAAAAAAATTCTATATAGATAATAATATTGTTGAAGTGTACAGTCTAAATAATTCCTTACACACATGGTGTCTCAGTATAACGTCCTCTGAGCCTTTTGAAGGCCTTAAACGTCTCTTGAGTGTCGTCTTGATTTAGAAAAAGTGTTGGATTTCAGGTAGAACAATCTATATTTTGCATTTTGAAACATGATTTGCTTTAATCTCTTAGAAGAATCCCTGCCCGTCTCGCTGTCCCAGTCTCATTTACAGTGAATAAACAGGCAAATCTGATTGAAGATTTACGCTCGAACCGTGAGAAGCCTAATAAAAACGCCTGCTAGCACACACACACACACACACACACACACACACACACACACACACACACACAGGCCGCTGGAGGAGAGTTACTGTGGGATATGTTGTTTGCATACTAAGACATCACACTCAAACTAAAAGCATTTATTCTATTGTACCTCCAGGGAGTCGGTGGCAGAGAGCAGCTGATTAGGCTCGCTAGCTGCTTCATTTAGCATGTGTGCTGATGCTGAGACGGCTCATGACCCGGAGCACACAGGAGCCAAGAGTCAGGGCTGCTGGGACAGCATCATTTACATTATGGAGATGAGAGCTGGGAGCTTATTGACAGCAATAGCTCATCGTTTATATCCCAGGAAATGGTATGTTTCAGTTAAAATGGTCAGATTTTAAAGTCCCCCTCCACTCAGAAACATGCTTTTCTTATGTTTCTGTCCTCTAAAAGGCCTGAGCTTTACTCTACCACAAAGGTGTTGTTACATTCCCCTCCTGAAGGGGGAGATGTCTGCGCACTTCCCCCCAAAATCTGACGTTTAAATGACGCCTGGCGCACCAGATTAGGAACATCAAGCTGCAGCACAGAGAGTAAAAAACAAACCAACATCAGAGCAGGTTTTACCTCCACCAAGGTTACGGCGCTGGCGTCTCCGTCAGCAGGATTACGGAGAAACTGCTGTCTCAAGTTTCATCAAACCTGCTGGAAGAAGCCTTCGTGAGCATTTCTGATGCTGTTATGTGGTGTCAGAATAAGCAGGAAAATTCACGTTAACAGCCTCTTATTTTGGGAAGTTCAACAAAGGGCAGTCCTTCCTGTATTTTTAATATGTTGCATATTGTGGATAAAGATTTAATTAAATCCATTGATAGCTTTGACCTTGATGCTTCAGTTGGGATGGAGATGTGTAAAACTTTTGGGTTTGCAACAAAAATGGAGAAACAAAATGATACTAATCGTGAAAAGCAAACATATAAAGTTTAAAAAAAAAGTCAAAATGAAAAAAAAAAACCTTCATCCTCTCATTGTTTTCTCCTATGGCCCTAATCCTCTCCTGTAGTTTACTTTTAAAAAAGACAACAGACCAGAAAAATTTCATGTGGCTTGCACTACTTTTTTACGAGTCAACCTAAACGCAGCCAGCAGTATTTCTCAGATCAGATGTGCTTCCAGCTCCAGTTCTTATGTGGGAAAATGATGTTAAAAAATCAATCACAGCAGTATTAGTATAGTGTATTTCCACTCACTTTAAAACATGTCTGCAGGGGGACTTGATGTAGAATTTAATTTCTGTCTGTGTGTTTGTCTATCCTAACCAATGCATAAACATTTCTTTTGAGACTCTCGCTGCACACGAGCTCGAGAAAGAGCACACGAGTTTCTTTCTCTCACACATAATCTTGATGAGCCTGACATGTAAATAAGCTTTTTTTGTGTGTTTACTTCATCACATTACATCTTCTGTGCGAGCAAGTAATTAACGGTAAGCCTCCGATAATGAATTATCCAAATCCAGTGTTACTGCAGCAGGAGTTCAAATGCTGCTTAGCCGAGGTCTGCTAAGCAGCGTCTGAAGGAGGTGATGTTTGATTGCGTGGGAGGTTTAGAAAGCTGCAGCCAGCGATGGCGCCGAGATGAAACTCATTAAGTCTCAAACTCCAATCCTCAACTCCAATAAGAATTTAATATAAAAAGTATGGATTGCTGCTGCAACTGTGTGAGATAAATAAAAGGCGCTCGTTCTCAAATGTATGCCCGTGGACTGTCACTATTCAAAAAGCACACACACACACACACACACACACACACATGGACGGTGCACGCACGCTGACCCATGAGCACACACACTTCTACACACCCACACGTTGCCCACAGCAAACCCACACTCAGTTAATTTGCATTTACAATAATTTCCCATACGCTCGGTGCTGCTAGTCTAAAGGTGGGCGTTGTGTAATAAAACAGTAAGTAATATAACCTGAGTCCCAGAGAGAGACACTTAATAAGTTCACATGACAGAAACAGAGAAACTGCTGAGCCGCACAGGTAACCCGGAGTGTGATTCTGCTGTGAGGGGATCCGGGTCGTTAACCTGGTAACACGCAGATAAGTAAGTAGAAGAAGAGGCAGAGGGAGCCGAAGGGTCGCAGGATTTACTGAGCCATCAGGTCGTTGCTCTGCTCCGAGGGGGAGTTGGAAGGGAAACGGATAATTAGGACTCTCCCATTCATTTACACTGCTCTCTGAGGCTGAAACTGTTTCCGCTGTGAAGGGTTCATTCACCCAAATGACCAAAGAAAAATCTTACATACCTGAAGTATTGGATCTACTTTGCCAGGTTTTTTAGATGTGAGATGAAATGTCACAGTTGAGTTTAAGTGGTTGAACCAAACTTATCACAAGCAAACTGTGCAGGATGGAAACAGGTGAGCCCATTGACAGACTCTAATTGGGCCATTTTTCGGCATTTTAAAGTTTCAACTTTTGACAAAAAATGGCATACTATAATATGACTTTTATCAGATTTTGGAATAGCTAAAAATGATGTCTTTCTGTCTTTTAAAAAAAAGATTTTACCATGACACGTTTCACTAGACTCTAATAAAGCTATTCCTTGAATTTGGTGCATTTTTTGACATTATTTCAAATAATGAAGATTTCAAAAATCCCCCCACTGCAGGACACTAAAATAAAGCTATTCTGCGAATTTGAGGCATTTTTAACATTCTCGCCCGTTTTCGGAAAAAAAACTTAAGCTTACGATTTTTTTGGTCAGGTCAAATTTTGGACATCCCATAATATGGTTTGTTTTGTCATTTCTCAGCAAATTATGCTCAAATATGTCTTAAAAGACTATAATCTGTCCATTTTAAGCATTTTAAAAATTAACATTTTTGACCAAAATGGCCACTTTTCCGTTTTTTAAAAATGTCAAAAAAATGGGTTTTTTGTCCAATTTCAAAAATCCCCCCACTGACGCGTATCAGGAGACTATTCTGCAAATTGGAGGCATTTTTTAAATTTTTGCCCGTTTTCTGGGGGAAAAAAACGACAGCCTATAGTATGACTTTTTTTTCAGGGGGTCAAATTTTGGACGTGTCATACTGTCATGTTTTTCTGTCATTTCAGATCTTATTACGCTCTAAATGAATCAACAGACTATCATTGGGCCATTTCAATCACTTATAGGCATTTTAAAATTGCAACAATTTTAACAAAACACCGTATGACTTTTGTCATATTTTGGATTCTTTCAATTATATTCCTGTTAAAAAAGTCAAATTTTGTCCTAAAATAGCTAAAACAGAAGACAAAGTGAAGAAGTTTTTGCTTGTATTGGAGATTTTTTAATAACACATTTTAATATTGCAACAGCCATCAGATTTTCTTCTAACAGGTAAAAATCATCAAAAAATTAACGAAAAAAGAAACTTTTTTTTTTAGTTTTATATTCCAAACACCAGAGTTTCTTGGCTATGGCCCTAAATTCAAACAAATAAAACCCTTACACAGTGAGCAGATATAATATTCAACACATTGTTCTTCAAACAAATTATAAAAATAGATTTAGCATTTTCAAATACATATTTACAGTATTAAACATATATCATAATGGTCACAGTAACAGAAGGGGGGCAGAGAGGGGAAAATAGTTAAGATTCATTCATCGTGGTGACGAGGTCCTGTTTGTCGTGTGTGTGTGTCTTTGTATTCCTGTGTGCCTGTGTGTGTGTGTCACAGGGACCATCAGTGTTTCTCAGATATGTTAACATGTGCGTGATAACATCTATAAGGACGTATGAGTTCTTTTAATCTGACCAACAGTTACAGAGAGAGAATGAGAGTACACGAGAAAGAACAGAAAAACGCATTTTGTATCAAATACAAACCAGTTACAATATTCCAGTCAGAAATGTGTGTGTACCCTCCATGTGGAAATGTATGACAAGCAAATAATGCCCTGATAAACTTCCTCCAGGTCTCCAGGATGGAAATACGACAGAAAGGGCGAGGGGCAGATCGCTGTACAGAGGGAATTCTGGGAAAAAAGTGCAACCACGTTGTATGTCAGAGCATGATATTAACAGCAACATAAAATCAAACATAGAAAAGAAATCCATACGACATTCTGTAATACTGTAACAGCAAATCCAGTGATCATGGACCTAAATGTAACTCCAGTGTTAAAGAATACACAGATACTGTGTGCTGACAGTAAAAACCCTCCAGTGTTCCTCTCATCTGTCCAGGTGGAAACTGTATAAGAAATCAACAAAACAAAACAAGAGGACACGACTGCGTTGCTTAACGTCTTTTTTTCTCTCTCAATAATATAAGTTAAATAAACCCTCCTGACCTCTTTTCTGCAGAGGTTCGTGTTACAGTCTGTAAACATAAATAAATATGGATAAATATCTGAAACAGGCCACCTTCCAGAGCTGGCCCCCGCGCTCTATACAGAGTATTAAACACAGTAGTGAGAGAGGCTTTGGAGAGGAGGATTATGAGATGACATCCAGCAGGCGAAAAGGGAAAATTAGAGGTTTAAATGCACAACAACAAAAAAAAACAAATAATAAAGAAACTATGATAGCAAGACAGACAGCAACATACACCAAATGAATGCACAATCAAACAAACCTTTACAATTGTATCCTGCAGCTTTTGTTCAACTATCAGTCGCCCCCCCAAAGAAAAAAAAAGCAGGTTGGCGTTCCTGAAAAAACCCTTCTCAGCCGTACAGAGGGCTCTACTGTATGCTAGCCCTGTCCGTCCCTCTCACATGGGACAGCTCAGTCCTCTGAAGCTGCTGCAGCCATGTTTCATCTTCAGAAATGTTCCTCTGACGTACGACGGTGTGATTCTGTGTCCGCGCAGTGAATCAGTTCCTGTTTGAGGTGAGGGGAGAGTCATTTGAGGCCGAGGCCGCTGAAACAGTTTCCGGCTCTGACGACGTATTGTTTTTTTCTAGTGAACCGATTGCTGTGGTAAAGGGAAATTCCACCCAAAAAAAAGGAAATGTTTCTTTGAGCACGAGTCTGTTTTTGCAGCGCCGTGTGCTCTCTCTCCTGCAGCTCCTCTGTCTCTACGCACTGATCCAGAACCAGCGACATGGAGCTGACAGTTATTGAAGTGCAGATGGAGGTCACAAAAAAAAGTCAGGTGACATCACTCCTCTGCTGTCCCTCAACGGCGACGGGAACGCCGCCCTACTCCGAGGGCGCTCGTTCATAGAAAAAAGGAAGGAAGGAATCAAGGAAGGCATGAGGACGTGTGGGAAGGAGGAGTAGACAGATCTGCTCGTCTTTCCTTCGGTTTGGAAGAGCTCTCTCTCTCTTTCTCCTCCTCTGCTCCGCCCCATCAATCATCTGCACACACGCGAGGGTCTGCAGCTGCAGCGTGAGAGGAGGCGTGACGGCTGTTTGTTAGACCTGCACACCGCGGCCGTGCATCTGGATGACCTGGGCTCTGAGGGTCTGGATGGCAGCCAGGATCAGCTTCTGGTGCTCCAGGGAAGTGATGCCGAGGCTCAGGACGTCTCTGTGGACACACGGGTGGGCGATTAGTAACAAAAACTAAAAGACAGGAAAGTTATTACAATGAATGATAATATCTGGAGTGCATAACTCTATAAAAAAAAAACTAATTGGAAAAATCACATGACCATTTTTCCTGTTTAACCCGTCTGAACCAGAAGCCACTTAAAGGCGTTTTCTTTTGCTCGTGTGGCGTTTTATTTTAATGCAACATAAAAAATTCCTGCACCTCAACAGAATAAGTATTGTGTCTCAAATGTCTCTTTGTAGAATAACACAGTTCTAATGACATAAATAATAAGTATATAAAAAAAAGGACAAAGTGCAAGTTGAATTTCTCTGATAATCTTTCTTTAAATAATTGGAATAAAGGGTAATTTATAGAAACATATGTTTCTAAGCACGCAAAAGTGTGGCAAATATTGGGGAAAAAAGGGCATTTGAAAATAAAATCATGAGTATGTATCTATAAAATTAAATATTCATCACAAACATAGTCAGAGGGAACAAAAAAAAAATCAAATTTTGTTCAAAAACTTCCATTTTGTACATGTACAAAATGTTCATAGTATTCATATATGTCATGAAATGTCAGCAGGACAGAGAAAGGACTATAATAGGTCATAGGATATTAGATCTTTATCTTCTGGTTGCAACAAATTATTATTTTCTATATTGATTTATCTGCTTTGTCAATAAATGATTTGACAAATTTGTAAAACAGAGCATCAAAAATGCCCTTTATAAATATATTTTGACATAAAAAATGTTTTCTTTTTTTCTCCACTTACTCTCTAAAACCTTAAAATATTCTGTTTATTACATCAGACCAAAGTGAGGAACATCCTCAGGTTGGTCTTGAACTTGAAGGTAGAATTTTGTTTTTTAAAATGACCCTTACAGCAGATAGATTATCAGAAGAGTTACTTATTGTTTCTGTATCAGTATCAGCTCTGAATTTTCTGAACACCTTCCTCTGAGCAAATGTCATATTTAAAAGTCAAGAATGAAAAAGTAATTAAAGTATTCATTCAGTTATTGTTTTAATGATCTGCTGTTATCTCTCAAACAGGAAATGAAAGGTCACAGTCACATAAAGCTGCTTACTGTACAGTCATTCGCGCCACAGACTCCAAGTAGCAGTATCCTGCAGCAGTGAAGTTGTCCTTGTATCTGCCCATGTCCACCGCGTCCAGCCACTCTCCCACTGAGTTAAAGGACGGGAAGGAGGGCAGAGGCCTCTCTGCCAGAGTAATGGATGAACTCAGGGTCCTGCAAGGTTCAGAGACAGGAAATACAGACAGATATTTACCAAGGAGATAAATTATGTCTCTTTAAAATAAAATAAAAAAACAAAACATAACAAATGCAGATGATGAGATCTGTTCATCAGATCAGCTGTGTGTCCTCAGTGTGTTTCAGGTCCCCTGTTGGTGAAACAGGTGGTGGTAAATG
>JAOWBC010000539.1:4158441-4178326 GCA_028566105.1 Hypoplectrus providencianus | reverse complement strand
CCTGCTGCACTGTGAGCCACAAAATGCTCATATGTGACGTTATGGGAGGTATTGACAAATGGTCTTTTCTGTCATTTAGGTTGAAGATCTTTTGGGGAAAGAACAGAGGAGGAATACTGACAGAAAAGCAAATATAGGGGAGGAAAAAAAAGAGAAAATGAGGAGGTTTAGATGGAAAAAGAATGCAAACAAACAGAGGTTTAACAGGAAGTTATGTAGCTCCGCTGAGATCAGTGGGATAGAAATTAAGTGCACACTTGTTCGGCGGCGTCGAGGGTGCATGGGGGGTAAACGCGTGATGGAAATAGAGAAACGAGACGGGGGGGAAAGGGGAGGAGAAGGCAGGCGTGCAGCAAATTACAGAGGGAAGGGGAGCAATAGGAAGGAATAGCAGGGTGGCGAATGCGCCAGGAGCCGGATTGTGGAGCAGCAAACAACGGAGATAATAAGAGAATCTGCTGAAGGCGCGCGCTACACTCGGTAATTATATAGAAAGAGCAGCCTGCTTTAATTAGAACAGGATGGAGCTGGTGAGGGAGACAGAAACACAAATACACATGAAACATAGCATTTGCGAGGTGAATTATTACATAATTTATTTTCCCCATGGTCTGTTCCTGCTGGTGGCATTTCATAATGAGACTGGAGACCATGTGTGCGCTCATCGTCGGGAGGACATGTAGTGCAAATCTGTGAGCGCACGCCGGCTCAAGATATATAGCAACGATGCTGCGTGTGCACATGCAGGCCCTGCTGACAGGGCGCTGCAGCCTCGTCTGCACTGCACTATATCACTTCCATTGGCTCCGTTTATTTAATTCTCCGCTGCGTTTTTTTTTTTCCCGCTTCTACACCTTTATTACACAAGAGGAAGCTGACGCGGCACATATGCTAATTTTCAATAACATCCTCCTTCACATTTACACTCCTCTCCACGTTCACAATTAGAAGCTGGTCAAGTGCCACCGCAGTCTTCCACTGGGGATTAAGTGTTTCTCATTCAGTTTAGACGCCAGCCGTTCATTCACTCTTCTCATGCTTTATTTGTCTTAACTCAGTTTTAGGAGACAAAGCAAGGAAAAGTGAGGATTACGGAGTTTTGCGTGCATTTTCTTGCATCAGCGTTTCCACAATTAAGGCTTTTATTGAGTTATTATGCCCAAAGCATGAAGATTATTCCTGTTTTTTTACAGATATAAATACAAAACCTAATTGATATGCAGATTTGTTTTCACTGCTTGTTTTTTTTAATCCAGTGAGACTAAAAATATTTGTTTTGTTTTGTTTTTAAATGGATAAAATAACAAATACGCCTCGGCATGTGGGGAAAACATCCCAGCATGCACTGGGGGAATGGATTTAGGGGCTTTAGTCTCACTTTAAGTGTGTTCCCATGCAAAGCAAGTTCAGCTTGTTTCACATTTCATCTTCTGTTATAACAGCAGTAATCCAGATCGAAATGTGTTTAAAATGCAGCCGACTTTCTTTAGTGATGCCTGACACGTGTGTTTCAGATAATCCAAGAAAATAAATCTTTGCTTTGTCAAATTAATTAGTTTAAAGTCTGCAGTTCCTGAAGAACAAACTGTATTTGACAACCTGATAATTAGACTTTTCTCCAGAACTGCAAACTGCGCCTTAAAATAAACCCAGAAATGTTCCAGGGTTACCACACCTTAAAATATCTCGCAGGGAAATGCAAAAGATGCATTACCTTTCCAATTACCTTGTGGTGATGGATATATTAATATAAGTAATTTTGTTGAATTGTTCCTATGAATCCTAGCTCCTAATAATTTTTTTAATTAAATGTTAAATTAAAAAAGTAAATTAAAAAGTTGAACAAAAATTATTTTATTGGACTCCATATTATATGAATTATGCAAATAATAAATCCAGGATCTAATGGAAAATATCTAAAATTTGAAGTTAATAAAATAAAACCACCATCCCATATTTTCAACCTAGGAATAAATAAAAAATATTCTAAATTAAAATTGTATTAAATTAAATTATAGGTGCCATGTAGATATATTTAGTGTATTCCATACTATATGAAAATGCAAAATAAAAAATAAAAATAAAATAAAATAACTCATTCTGCTTGTATCAGCATTAAAACAGCAGAACAGGTTGCAGGAGATGCACTGCAGCAACAGATGCTGTAATCTGAAGTAATCCAGAGCTGCCTGGCGTGACTGTTACACTGCGTGTAGTAATAATCCTCTCCGATCCTGCACAACACTATCTGCTCACACCATTATCAGTAGCTACTCACTGGCTATTCAATATTATTGACCTGCACTGAGACGCTTAGTGCATCTGCTCTCACTCAGTTACACAATTAGACCCGGGAGTAAATAAGACATACTTCCAGAGCCGGTATACAAACACGCGCAGACATTAGTTTAATATGATGGTTATGTTGTGATTGCGTGCTTTGCATTGGTTAGATTATGTTTCACCGCAGCCGGTCATGCGCGTCCTGCAGACAGTGAATGTGACACTGCTGCTATCAAACTATCCAACCAGGCGCACGCTGAGCGTCTCTTTTGTGCACGTGCGGAATGAAATCAACCCCCAATGTGTGTGTGTGTGTGTGTGTGTGTGCAGTTACACTTACTGCAGCATGCTACTGTGTGTCCTCACTAAATGTGTGTGCGTGAGCAGTCCCAGCGCAATTCCTCAGTTTAGTGGAGCATTACGGCTGATCAATAGCTCTGGTGCAGTGGGAGATGTCGAGGTTGGGGCTGCATATTCATACCATTACGGCTGAACTGAGAAATGAGGCACTACAGGGGAAGTATGAGTGTGTTTGTGTCTCTGTGTGTGTGTGTGTGTGTGTGTGTGTATGACAGGCCCTGTCACCTAGTAGACCACCGCTAAACTGCACCCAGGGAAGCTCCACCACCAAAAGGCAGAGCGTGAGATCTCTCTGTGGGCTCCCTGTCTTCACCGCTGCCATCACTGCACTTCAGCCTCGCGTCTGCTCGCTCTTTTGGCATCAAGCCTGGCCTGTCTTATTCTCCCTTCACTCCAACTTTTTTTTATCCTCCTGTCACTGTGCAAGATCACACATCTTCCTCTCCTTCGTCTTCTTTCCAGCGTTTCCTTCCTCGTCGTTCCGCTGCTCTCCGCCTCGTCTTCTCGTCAGGTTTTATTGTCCTCAGCTCAGGATTTTATTGTAGACAAAGCATTGTTGGTAATTACAAAAAGCAGGTCAAGCAACACACACACTTTGTTTGCACACAGACCGACTGCCAATATCAGTGGGCAGTACTTATCTCCAACTGTCAAACACTTACTGTAGAAATCTGCAGCGCAGCCAAAGTTCTGCACGAGTTATCATCAGCATAACTTTTCTACTTTTTCCATTTCCACTCTGATTTTTCTTGAGTGTGTTTCTGACAGCATGCGAAAACTGCATAACATAATAGGTGAAGCATTTTGTAACCCCTCCATAACTTCAATGTGTGAACACAACATTTATTTCTATTATGTCCAGATCTGCTGCCCGGTTGCTCACCAGCTCCTGAGAACACATCACACTGATCCTTCATCACCTTCACTGGCTCCAAATCCAGCAGACTACGACTCCCTCCCTCTAACAAGAAACCTTTTCAAAACAGCCTACAAGAAAAAAAACTGCAGTCATAACTTAAGTTTCTATACAAACTTCTTGGGAAAGATGTAAACAAGTTAACAAAGGTTGTTAACATAAGTTGTGTGATGCGGTTTTGAAGACGTCAATAAACGTTTACTTCTGGTTGCAAAGCAAATGAGCAAATCTGCAATTTTGCATCTTTGCATCATGTTGCGTTCAACTCCGATAAACTTTGACCAACAACGTTGCATGAAGTTACATCATCAAGCAACAACAGGTAAGAACCTGCACGTGTGACTGTGACCAAACATAAGAAAGAGCCTGATCTCCACTTCTACAGTAAATGTTTATGAACACATTAGAATCAGTATTTCTCTCTGGTCCAATCAGTAGTGGAGCAATCACAGGAAAAAAAAAAAACAGCAATGAGGAGTTGTAATTTAACATATTGTGCCACTGACAATTGTTCAATATTCTCTAACAAAGCCAGAGCAGCGATCGAACCACGCAGCTGTGATTATTTCATCACATGTAACTTAAAACCCTCATCAGCGGTGAGATCTCCATCACAGAACGGCTGAGAATTACTGTCATCAATGACTTTCAACACACCAGGAGCTTCACTAAAGAAATATAAAGAACAGATCGGTGCTAAGCAACTAAAGTATATCTCCATACTGATGTAAATAAAACAAATAAAATAGATTTTACGCGATTTATCATTCTCTCTGCTGGTTTTTCTGTCATAAACACATATGCATGTTTTATTTTATACACCAGGCTCATTATCTCATTTGTCCTTCATCCCCCATTAACTTCTATCAATGCACTTTCTCCATTCTCACCTCGACTTGTTCTGTATTTCTTTAATTTCACACCTTAACCCACTTGTTTTTCCATTTTCTGTTTTTTTATATTAATTACTGTATCGGCTGGAGAACTTAACAGGTTCAAAAGTTCTGCATTTCTGTTATTCCTTTGTCTGCCTTGATGTAGTTTAATCATCTTACCATTTCCTGGCACAATGAGCTCAAGGTGAAAAACATTATCAAGGTCTCAACTTGGATAAGCAACCCAGCCATAACTGTAAATCTCACCCATAAAAATCTCACCACTGGCAGGAGGGAACAAAGAAAGAAGACAGTAATCTCCAATAATAGCATTCAATTGCAACCATCAGGCTGAGCAGCGACTCGGCGCTCCAACTACATTACCCTGCCATTACTGTGTCTGCTGTCCAGTCATTACAACACCCACGATGCATTGCACAACAATGCAAGATGGGGTGTGAAAGCTCACAGCAGCAGCCGGGCGGTCAAACCGCCGCGGCTGTATGAGCAATGGGTTGTGACAAAAGATTCCCATAGTGTCCCTCTGTGTTTACGTCAGAGCGAGACACCCCACGCCGCCCACCGCTCCGCACCGACAGGCTCCCTGCACACGTTAGAGAGAGGCTGTGGTGTTAAACTCGACAGGGCAGCGCCATCTGAGAGAAAGAGTACATTAGTCAGCGCTCACACTCACACACACACCGAGAGCGTTCGGCCGTACGCTTCACACACCACGCCTCACACGTCGATGTGTGAGATAACGCTCGTCAGGCGTTTGCGTGACACAAGGTGCCGTCGAGGATAAATCGAGGCCTCGGCATTGATGTCAGTGTTGAAACAAAGCTGACACGGATGGAGACGGAGCGAGAGGAGCTTTTTTATACTTCTATTGTCTTTTAAATGACGTCCACAGTGTCTCAACACTTTCTTCCTTATTTTTTCTCCTTTTGTTCCTTGCTCACATGCAATTATATAACTATTCTCCTTCTCTCTTACAGCATCTCAGCAGCTCTCTTCTCACACAAGTGTCTCTTTCACATGGACAAACCTTTCCTACATCTCATCTTCCTTTTGTTCTTGTTATGTGGTCCTCTGCTCTCACTTCTGCTTGTCTTTTTTTTCCTTATCTGTCTCTATCACATCTGTTTCACTGCAAAAATCCTTTTCTTATAATGTAATTCTTGTGATTTCAAAACAATCCATGGGTGTGGGTTTAAAAGGGCCGGTTAAATAGGACTGGAAACAGGTAGATTTATCATAGTGTCTGTGAAATGCACAAGAATTAATTTATAAGCTCTGTATTTTTATTACACTACTGTCATTTTCTGTTTCTTCCTCAAACCAGAGAACATGTTCAAAGTTTTCATGTTTTTCAGGCAAAAAAGTAACAAACATCAGCAGTACTTGAAGTCGTTGAATCACCTCCCGTCCTCCTTCACATCTGCTTTGCAAACATTTCTCTGCCTTGTTGTTTCGTTTGTTTCAGTTCTCTCTCCTCACTCAGCCCCTTTGTTCCCTCTCTCTGTTTCCTGACTCTTTCATCTCCCCGTGCATCCCACAGCCTTTTTATTTACTTCCTACCTTCACAGCTGCTGTGTCCCTCCTCGTACCCGGCGCTGCAGCTGCACTTCCCAATGGGCACCAACCATTCCCCCTCGGCGCTGCAATGCATCCTGGGAGGGCTGTCGGCGTCAACCTCAGAGTTGTTGACGCAGGTGCCGCGCACCTCCACCAGCGTGGCGAAGGCCGCCTCAGCCACCGTGTCGGGGAACACCGCCAGGTTCTGAACGGTTGCGAGGCAGCGTTTGTAGTACACCCGCACGGCCACGAGGGCCACGCAGGCGCCCACGTCCTGGAACGCCAGGTGGAAGCCCTTTCGGTTGAGGTGGCCGATCTCACGCACCTCCGTGTTCAGCTTCATCTTTCTCTCGCCCAGGTCGCCCTGCGTGAAGCTCTCGTCGGCGGCGATGGTGTCGATCTTGGTGTAGCGGTCCTCTCGGGTCACGCCCCCAAGGTCGCGGTCCGTCTCGACGTACAGGAGGTTGAAGGTCTCCTTGCATGTGCCCGCCACGCCGGGGATGCTGTTGCAGTCGCGCAGCGTGAACTGGAGCTCCACGAAAATGCGCTGGCCGCCTCGGCGCGCCACCCAGCCCGTCTGCAGCCAGTTGTTCTGCTGCGTGGGCTCCATCACGTTGCACACCTGGTACGTCCGGATAGGCTTGTACTTCTCATCTACACCGCTGATCTCCTCCCACTGCAGAAAGGAGGAGAAGGATGATTAAAGGTGGAGGTGAAGGTAGGAAAGACGAGATGACAGGGAGGCAACGGTAAAGTTACCCAAGAGAAAAAAACAGCAAGAAGCGAAGTAAAAGCTGAAAACAAAGTAAAGCGGGGTGAGCGTGAGGCAACACAGATAATGAAAAAAGAAAGTCAAAAGTCAGAGACAGAAAGAACACAGTCATCACAGGTTAATGACATAATCCGATGAGTGGGTGTGTGGGCGTCTGAAAAGAGCATTGGCACTCAGATTCCTTAATAACGTCACAGAGAAATGACAAGCTGCACGGCGCCGGTCATTACATCAGCCTTGAGTGGTGCTTCTGAAACTATGGGTCAGACCTTTTCAGCCGCTTTCCTTTTCATCCCCGCCGCCTTTGTCACTTAGAGCTCTGGCATTTGAGAGAAATGTTTGTTAAACATTTTCGCCCACATGGTGCTGCGTCACTCCCAAGAAATATCGCAGAAAAAAATAAACAGCAAGATGAATAGAATGTGTTTTCTGAAAGTGGACATGGAATAATTGATATCCATTCATCCATCTGCTGAGAGATGTTTTTGATGACTAATGTGGTATTAAAAGCAACTTTCCTTCAGTATAAAGCAAACAGTTAACGGGCTATGCAGAAATGATGAGGGGGCGGGGAGTTCAGGCTGAGGAGATTTATATGTTTTTGTGCATTTTGCATCACTGATTTATATTTTATTTCCTTCCTTCCTTGTCAGATATATGACAGACAGAACACATGGCTTGTGTTTGCCACATAAAGCTGTCTGAAAGTGATGCTCCGTTAACTTGGTAAAGATTTAAAATGGGTTATACCATCTGAAATTCTATATGGACACTGGACCGACTGACTGGATCTGTGAGATCACAAGACAACGAAACACAGTAAGATTGGTGAGATGTTGCTCGATTTCATCTAACACTGCATGGTACATACAAACAAGTTGTCAAAACGACTGTGAACATCCTTTATAATATCAGTCAACTGATATATCTGTCATGCTGATATTTAAATATAATGTTCAGCTTGCAGACACCACTCACTCCACAAATAGTTCTAGTCTGTGCAATAGAAAAAGGCACATTTCAGGAGAAAATCTGAAGTATAAAGCGAGTGAGAAAAACTTTTTTAGCTGTCATATTATTGGTCCAGAGGATGAGAGATTAGAGCTCCTTGTCAGGAAATGAATCACTGAAAATGACTCTTACCCGACAAGAACTAAAGCAAACTGAGCTCCGAATATGGATCTCTCCCTGCGTCTCACATACACAAGCACGCACAGGGATAAAGCAAACCAGACAGAGGAAATAGATTATCTGTGATGGTAATGTGATAAACTGCACCACTGCCAAGGTGACTAAATCAAAGTGGCTGCAGTGTGTTCTCTCTCAGTTCTTCTGGGGACGCCAGCTGGGTCATGCAAGTCCATTAATCTTACATTTAGCTTTGCATGTGGTCCAGCAGCCGCCTCATGCTGACACTGACAAGCACATACAGTTCATGTGTGCAATGCTGGGGCCAAACTCCAGGTGGGAAGTGGGTGACAAACGGCTTCGGCTGTGGCAGATTGTTTAAAAAGGGGCTCCTGCCTTTGTCTTGCAGTCATAACTTAGCGCTAAGGTTTTTACAAGCCGAAGCGATCGATACGCAGGGGGACCATTTATCTGTGGCAGCATATCTGTGTGGCTGCTCCGGACACTGCAGTATCCTAGCCTGCATAAGCACCATCGATTAATGATAATGATGAGCTCTGGACTGGGAGAGAGGTGTAAGAAAGGAAAGGAAATGACAAGTCAAAAGAAAGGAGGAGGAACAGAGAGAGAGAGAGGCCAGATGTTTGGCCAGCAGCTGTGTTGTGGAGCAGACCGAGAGAACAAGCACATGTACGAGCAAATAAACAAACATGCAGACATAAAAAATGCAAGTCGGCACACTTACTCCATTGGGGGGATAGGACGTCCAGCCCAGCTCCGCCTGAGTCTCTTTAGAATTCAGCAGCACCACTGCAAGAAATAAGGAGGAAAACAAACATAGAGGTCAATTTAGGGGAGATGATAGAGCCGGTTTACATTCATTTAACTTGTCGGGGACAGAAGGAGTTTGTCAACACAAGAGCATGTCAAAAAGCCACGTTAAAGACTCCGAAAGTCTCCGATTTACAAGTCTCACAATGTAAGTGCAGCATGATGTGAGAGAAAGCCATTAACGCAGAGGCAGCCTGTCACAATGTGGCGAGGGCGAGCGAATCTTTTTGATAAGTGCATTAATACCATCTGTTGAGGGCTTAAGCTGGACAAAGAGCTTTCCATCACCCGCCAGCTTCAGCAGCGAAAAAAAAAAAAGAAAAAGAAAAACACCAGTGGCCCCGCAACAAAGCACGACCACAAAGGTTTCAAAACACGCCGGGAGATAAAGAGAGCCCTCAGTTAGCGAGAAAACACTGTACTTAAAGGCCTGTGTTCTCCTTTCAGCACCACGGGCTCAGAGGCTGTTCAGCACCACGGACAGAGGATACGCTGGTCAGAGGAACCTCCAGGCACGACTGCTTATGGAGCTTTAGCTGCTCAAACACAGGACACACAGGGGACGGGGAGGGAAACCAAAACCTACACCTAAACGTTTACTCTGTGAGAGCATTTTGAGCTTATTTCTTTTGGTGTTCTACCACAAATACAAGCAGAAAAGCAGAACCACATGAACTCTTTCACTGACTTTAAACTGCAACTTGGACGCATTTCTGTTACACTACTTATACTAATGTACCTCAGTATGTTCAGGGAAAATATTTCACATTTAACCATTCAATTTATCTGACAGATCTACTTAATAGTTATTTTTCTGGGGAAAAAACATAATTAGTGTCTATAATACTAATTATAAGTTCATTTTGTTGATGTATACTCTCACAACCAGAGTACGAAATAAACTAACTGCATACTTATAATGTAATCATTGTTTAATGTGTTTTTATTATATTAATCATGTATTATTCTATAGCATATAAATAGCATACTATTTTCTGTCACTATTTAAAACAGCTGCAGTTATGCTTTGTATTAATATTTGACTACAGGCTGTGAATCCCCCAAAAAACTCCTCAGTGATTGCAGAGAGGAATTGACGAGCACTTTCACACCCAGTTCAATTCATGGTTGGCATAGCAACGGAGAAGCCACAGTTGGAGTGTTTGAGCCGTCGGAGGGAGAATAGCTGAGAAATATGCAGGCGGCGTGCGTGCGAGCCATCATCAGCACATTTATCTTAATCTATAATGTAATATCAACATCTGTAGCGACATATGGCGCGCTGCATTACCGCCTCAATTTTAAAGGATTTTGCTGACATTAAAGTTACCCATGCTTTAAGCTCGTCTGCTTAAAAAGACCCGGAGCCCCCCCCCTTCTCCACACACACACACACACACACACACACACACACACACACACACGCAGCTCCCAACACCTTCATCCTTGCGGCAGTATGAGTCTGACAACCAGACAAAACCATTATTTTCAGCCTTTTGAGGAGCACCCTGTACACAGACGGCTATTTTTCACCCTTGAGAAGTGTTCCCTTCACTCTCCAGCGTGTTACTTGGCTTTAACTTTTGATTTTCATCTTGCTTCGACTTTGAGCCGTTTGAGGAGCTTTGTGAGGGCTATCAAAAATAACCTGCGTGACAGAGTCTGGAGTGGGCAGCGACGAGTAACCGTTTCTCCTCGTCGTTCTTGAGAAGTCTCTGATGTGATTCCCACTGCTACATGACAAATATTTAGCCCATATTGACATTAACAACTGGGCACATGGACGTCCTGGTGAGCAAAGAGTAGGAACCTACGCAGGCTGAGTCACGCTGGAGGCCTCGTGAAATGTGGCCACTCAGAACCAGTAATCTTACTGACTCATGCTCGACGGGGAGGCGCCGCACTCTGACACAAAGATGTGCTGATGTACCAAAAGTAAAAGAGGATTTTTTTTTATTTATCACACTTTCAGTGTGGGAACAAACCTGTCGATACATCGGCTCAACTTTTTCAAACAAACCTGCAGCAAAAATAACCAGAGACTGTTTTCTCAGAAGCGACTATTCCTTCATCCCACGGCCCTGACTCCATCCACTCAGGGGAGGAATATTATTACAAGGTTACATAAACACTGTTTGAGATTTGTGAGGAAAAAAAAAGGCTCTTCAGTGTCACAGTTTGGAAAGCAAAACCCCTTCGAGGCCAATGACTGAATAGTTTTTCCTTTTTTGCTTGAAAATGAGACCAGGCGCCTTGGCTCGAGAGCCTCGACGGACCGTGAGAGACCCTTTACTAAACACTTAACTTTATTATTTTTGGGTTAACACTGTCGGGCGCCCAAAGCATGGTTCTGTGGTTAGCTGATAACATAGAGGCATTTGGAGAAGATTAAAGTGGGAGAGGCCAAGGGTGGTGGAGAGTCACTGAGAGCGGCTGAGGCGGGAGGAGAGGAGAAATAATCAGCTGAGGAGGGGCAAAAAAAAAAAAGAGAGCCGACTTGAAAGAGAGAAAGACAAAAAAAAGTCAAGTCGGCAAGAGAGACAAGAAAAAAAAAAGAAAAGGAAGAGAGAAAGGAGCACATGAAGTGCAAATAAATGAATACTCCGGGCAATACACAGAGGGATCAGTGTGCCTTAGTGAGCAGTCAGTCAGTCAGAGAGAGACTCAGAGGACAAAGTTGGCACTATGATCACACACTGAACACATAAGTCCTGTAATCACAGCCTAGTTAGACAGACTAATGGGCCTTGGGGGCAGCAGGGAGAGAGAAATACAGAGAGACAGATAACAGCGCGAGACAGTGAGAGGAGTTAAAGAAAAGGAAACCAAAGCCAGCAAAGGAAGGGTCAGAAAAAGAGGGAAAAGTTACAGAAAGAACATGTGAGAAAGAAACAAAAGCTGCTGCCCATGGCGCAGACTAACAGCCATGACACATTAGCGGCTAAACAGCCATTTTCAAAGGTTGTTTCATAAATAATTGCCCATCATTACAGGGACAATGTGGATCTGTGCGCCAATTTGGGGCTTTTTTTGTCCGTTTGGCCTCAGGACTATTTAGGAGACACTAGACGAGTCTCACCAGTGGATAAAACAGTCCAGCGGGACAACAGACACATAAAGAGTGACGGCGCCGTGTCTGCTTTATGGCCGAGCTCAGGTAAAGAGAGGAACCTTATGTAAGAGAGGAACATCTCACTGTGTTTTGATGTCGAATTAAAAATGAAAAGACATGCACACCAGAGACGTATCAGAGAGCTGTTATCAGAAAGTCTAAGATTAGACTTCAGAAACCTTTTTTTTCAAGTTATAAAACTACATGAAAGCGCAAAATCCGCTCCAGTAATGGAGTAAAGGTTAACTCAATGTCTGGCTTTAAATTCAAACCTTTCGTGTGAGAGAACTCTTTAGTTCTAGGACTTTTTTTTGGATGGGAGCCATTCAAAAACTTGCACACAAACACAATTTTGTGCACTTTTGAATGGAAAACAAAAATTGCGCTTTTCTCTCAAAAAATGAGCGATTATGAGTATTTTGAGGCTGCTGAATGCATTATGGGCACACTTGAGATGCAGATTTTATTATCCGGCGCTGTTGCTGTGTCTGACTGCGTTCATGTGTGTGAGGTGGGGGATTCTTGCGGTTGCTTTCTTGCCTTTGTTTTACGATGATGATTGTGTCTTAAGTGCGAGCGTTCGTTTCTTCCTCCCTCCCTCGACTCAGCGACCCTTTCATCTTCCTCTGGTTTGCGCGATGTATTAATTGTGTTGTTCAGCCTTGTTGATGCGCAGAGATGAGACGCATACAAGGCGAGCACCGAGGGAAGAGACGGCTCAGGGAGAACTAAACCGCAGCACTCAGCTCGAGTGTTTGAAAGAGACAAAGTGGGTTTGGGTGCACCAATAATGCCCGGCTTGAAAAACACAAAAACTGGCCTTTGTTAAGTGTAGCCAGCTCTCACACAGCTATTTTTTCCTGGATAGTAGGTGGACAGCAACAAGAAGACAGGGAGGCCAATTTCAAGGGCTTCCCGGGTTAAGAGTTCTCATTCTTTCTGCTCCAACTAAGTGTGTGTGTGTAACTCTTGAACAGAGAGTAAAGGCAGACTTCAAAGGCCAAGTATCTGGATGGAAAGAAAGAAAAAGACCAGAGAGAGCAGACAGAAATGCAGCGCAATGCCTAATAAACACAAGATGTATAAACGCTGTGCAACATTCTGCCACAGACAAAGAAATCTGAGTCCGCTGGAGCAGCTCATGAATACACAATGTCACACACAAGTATATTCCTCTAATCGCAGGCGACTTAACTCCCTCCCAGTGAGACGGGCTCATTTCATAATTCGTCTCGGTGATGTTCTACAGCTTCATGATCGTCTGTGACACTGGCTGTCCTCGCCGCGACCTGCTGGGCTGACGATCACCCAGCCCACACCACGGCACAACCCGAGGCTCAGGAAGCTCAGCCTGCCTGAAGGGAGAGCGCCGAGATGGGGATAAACACAGGCCACTGATGCTCCGCTGGGACAACTGTTGTCCAGCCTTTATCCTTCTTACACGGAGGGGACAGGCGGAGAAACTGAGACTTCAAACAGGCTGAAGATAAGATGAAAGAAGTGGGAAAGGAAATAAGAGAGCTTTGAGACTCAGAATCAAAAGTTAGAGAAGGGAACCTCACTGGATCCTTGACTTGACTCCTTAAAGACTCGGATGAAGCACCTGAAACCCTCAGATAGCTTTAAAGGACTGATTGCACCCTTTATAAAGACCTGATGGACTTTCATAATGACTTGCAGTTTGCTAATCGTGATATAAAGAAACCTGAACTGGCCTCAAGGACCTGATTCTCTACTTGCTTTAACAGACTAAAGACTTGATTTTGACCTGTCTGAATGACTTCAGACCTCAATTAGTAAGCAAACCACCTCACTGAGATAAGAACTTGAGACTTGACTTTGACTATGTGACTTGAGTCTCGACTAGAACTTGTCTTCATGACTAAAGGCTTGAATTGGACTTGTCTATGTGAATTAGTCCCAATCACCTGTCCAAACAAATCGGGACTTAACTTGGACTTGTCTGTGTGGCTTAAGCTCAGACTAGGACCCATCTGAATAACTTAAGACTTGATTTGGACTTGTTTATGCGAATAAGTCCTTATTAGGAGTCCCCCAAAGGACTTAAAGCTTGACCTGGACTTGTCTTCATGACTTAAGACGTGACTCTGACCTTTACACATCTATGATATATAAAGAAGAGGATTCTCTGGATATAAACTAGCTTCAAAACGAGACCATCATCCTGAGAGACTACTGATGGAGTTAAAAGGAGGATTTAAGAACCGTTTTGAAAAGAATATAGTGAGTGTAAAATGAAACACACACAGGTATTCACACTTGTAGTAGTTTGCAAAGTAGTTTGTTGATCCCATCGGAGGGAGACCGGTCACCAGTTCACTTTCCCAGAGAATTGAAATATTGGAGCCCTGGAGGTTGGCTGGGATTTACAGTTTGCTTGAGGACACCAGAGCAGGGTGGGAACATGGGACTGAATCGAAGCACTTCATATGAAAAATGATCTTCCTGTTTGCCACACCACCCCGCTGCTCAAAGACGTGGGAGGGAAGATAATATATAGGTGAAGGGAAGCAATACAGTAATGCTTCTGCAGGACAGATAAAAAAGGATAAATGGATGGGGATATGAAGTGTCACATAAAAACACAAACAGGCACATAAAAGATAAATGCTGTGTATAAAGAGACTCACACACAAATCAGGAACGAACAAACACACACCACCTTCTGAGACAAATGGTGTCAGGGAACTCTTTGTCCCCGATTCTCACACACACACTCACACACACACACACAGCCAGCGGTACCATAATGGCAGTTCTAACAGCAGAGCACATTAACTTCAAACAGGGCTCTCCTTTTAACAGAGTCATTAAACTTTCAACTTCAGTAATGTGACATACTGTAAAGCGACTGGCCAGTCTGCTCTCTGAAGCCCAGCGTGCAATTACCTGCATGATGCATGACAAAGGGGTGAGCGGTTAAATGCAAACCTGCTACAGCGCATGTGTCTCTTATCTGTGCTGAGCACTAAAATCAGCTGCAGAGCTGTAAAAACTACAACACAGTGAATAAACTGTGTCTGCTGCTCTGGATTATAATCATTATGGATTCATTTGTTGTTGTCTTCTTGTTTTTATTCATTGTTGGTCTTCGTCCAGCTCATTTTATTGGTGACCTGCAGGTCACATCTGGCCCACAAGCAAACATCAATCTGATATGTGAGAAGACAAAAGATTTTTTTTATTATTTCAAAAGTAAAAAAATCAAATAAAATAAACAATGCTATTTCTCATTACAACTCCAAACCAAAAAAAATGTATGAAAAACAGTTTAGAAATGTGAAAAAAAAGATTTGCAAAATCCTTTGAGACCTTTATTCTATTATTAACAAAGGTAAAAATAAATAAAAAATCAAATAAAAAATACTTTATTCATCCCCAAGGGGAAATTCAAACTTAATAATTATGTTAAATCAATATAAAATTTGATGCATTAAGCTTTAATTAAGTTTCAAACAGCATCCCTTTTTTTAATTCCTAAAGTTGAAAAAAATAATTCTCAGTTCCCATGGATGAAACAAAAGTACCTAAATTGTTTGCCTCGTATAACTAACAAGCGAAACACAAAAAATATTCTATTTATAACGATACGAACACACTGAAAAGCAAGACATCTCAAACAAATGTTGGCATCTAGTTCATTGGAACGACGCATGCATGAAGGTTTCTTTCACCACATGCAGCATTGTACACACATGCATGTCAGTGTCATTTTTGTCTGATTTTAAAGCAGAGAATTGTGCTATTCTTCTCTGTGACGCCACTCTTCTATGGTTAGATATATTTGCTCCAGCTTGAAATAAAAGACGGAGATTAAAAAAGCAAGAGAAGATAATGAAATATGATCTCATGTGCACGTAAGCTCTTTCTGAGCCAGCCAGCGAGGAGGCCTGCAACACAAGCACGAAGGCTTGGCTTTTGGTTTTTTGTGCACAGGGAGCAGTGGGTAGCTGACGTGAATGAAAAGGTGCTAATCCTCTCACAGCTTTATGTTGGGATGCTCGAATCCTCAAATCCATTCCTGCTTGCAGTGGGAGCAAGTGAACAGATGTGAGAACAGGTGTTTTACGGTCATAATTCCTCTTTTTCGCTCTTAAAAATGAAGATTTTCCGTCGCTGGCTTCTCAGGGAGACTGAGAACTGAAAAGTACAGCGACGCAGTCAAGGTTCCTTCACCGGCAATGGCAGAATATAATGAACTTTAGCAAAAAAAAGACGAGCTAGCAAGGCTAAATATGCTTTGAAGCACCGAGGACAGGTGGGACAGGCACAGAAATCACTCTCTCTGTTGTTGTCGCGTCATGACGGGAGCGACAACCTTCAAGAATTCAACACTAGAGGCAAGGTAGACGACATAACGTGGTACATGATTTCCACGTCCCTCTCTGTCCCCAGCACATCACTTCTCATTCTAATCACTTTCCCGCCTCATCTTCCTCATCTCAGCCTCCTGTAACTCTGCGTTCTTCCTCCTCGTTTCCCCTTCTCTCTACCTCTCCCGCAGCGCCGGCCTTGAATCTGAATGACCACCTGTTAAGACAAATCGCTTCCAGGGGGAATAAAGCGAGCGTGTGTATGCATGTTTGTGTGTGCTCGAGGGGAATGAAAGAAAAGAGTCTTTGAGTGAGTAAAAGAGACCGCGAACGCAAAGTGTGTGTGTTTAAGGAAAAAAAAACGGTAGAGGAGGAAACGGGAAATTCAGGCAAAGAGTGACTGTAAAAAAAAAAGAAAATAATGAGAACGACAGGTTGAGTGAGGCACCTAAGGAAGAAAAAGAGATGCTATTAAAGTTATACCTGCTGCGACTGAATAAATACACACCTGCAGGGCGTTTTTATAACAATATGCTCCAAAGCTTCAAGGCGAAGATATTCCTCCCTTTTCATTTCCTGGATAGACACGGGGAAGAAAGAAATGGTGGAAAAAGTCGGGAACTTGCGGAAGAAACACGCCGACAGGATGAAAGCGAGAGACGGAGCAGAAGACAGAGGAAGAGAGGGGGATAAAGAGACCGGAGGCCAAAGGAACTTATTTTCATTTGTGGGCTCTTGTAAGAGGTTGTAATTGGCTGTCTGGATTGATATAGTGAGAGCGGTGGGAGAGCTGTCAGGTCGTGTTGTTACGACAGAGTGCTCTAGGTGCAGACCTGAGAACAGCGCTTTGCTGGAAACTCGGCTGAAAGTCAAACTTCTCCTGCGACAGAAGTTGACCTAAAGAGTTTGGAAGAGATTTTTTGGTTACACGAATGGAGATTTTTAGAGATATTACCGCTTTTCGTGAGGATATAGGTTTTATTTTTTACATGAATGCATCTCAGAAGATGAGCAGTTGAGTCATAAGTGTCATTTTTTACATTTTCTTATTAATCAGAGAGCCATATCTACATTTAGGTGAACATTAAGTTTAATTATGACGTTAAGTTATAACTCAAATCTCCAACGGATCTGTTTTACGAACGCATATATCAGGTAACATATAGGACACAGAGTCCTCTCCAGCTCTATGGTACATTGAGGCAAAAAAGAGCCCCAAAAGTAATCTAAAGGGCACAGAAATCAGAAATACCTCCTTCTCTTCCGTGACTGTTGGCTGGGGTTCAGGAAAGCCACTTTAACCCTGGTTTTTAGCAAAGGGATGAGCCGTTTAAAGGAACGAGTGGACCATGCAAGCAGAACCTATTTAAAGGACGGACAGAGCGGCAAGCGAGGGGACAAATGCAGAAACCACTCCAGGAACAGTCACAGCACTAAAAGCAAAAGTGCCGAGAATAAAACACTGGAATATTCCTTGGCAGAAATCAACCAGGCACACACGCCGGTGAAAGAGACTCTTGTAAATATAGACATTAAAAAAAAAAAAGAAGAAGAGGGAAGATTGCGAAGGAGATACTTAAATATAGAGAAGATTTTTCCGCCATGCTGGAATGACTCAGCCCTCTATTTGGCGTGCATAGCCTCGCTGCCAATGGAGCCTAATGAGAGCTAAATTGGCCACACAAGTCTGCAGGGCTGGGTGCCACAATAAATACATCCACTGAAGAAGAAATAGGTGAAATCTGCAGACATTTTTTGGTGGAAATCAAATGATGAAGAGGAAGAGGAACCGACACTTCATTCACATCTTTTCCCTCTTTATCATTTAAGGCATTAAACATGACACAAATGATCTACTTCTGAAAAGAACAATTTGTGCGCAATCAGTAGATGTAATAGAGGCAGAAATATGGAGCTCCAATGGGGCTTTGCTCACACGGAGCCTACATAGCATGAAACAACTCGCCTGCAGCGCTCGGATTAATTTTTAAGAGACATCACTGCGGTATATGTTCAGTTTAAAGGCTTTGTACAGTGAAAATAAGCCTGATGGAGGCATCATGGCCTCCAGTCGCACGTTTAACCCTCAATCCCAGTCAATGCCGAGGAATATTCCAGAGTTTGAGTCAGATAATGACTTGGCAAAAAGTGCTACCTCGCTACCTTGAAAGTAAACAATTTTAAATCTTTATTTATGTCAATTTAAAAGCCTCTTAGTGACAAAAGAAATGTTTATTGTTGTTGTTTGTGGATTCCTTTTTACAACAAGGCCAGTATAAAGAGGCTCCTGAAACAACAGGCCTTGAATTGAACTTAGAAAAAAAAAGAAAAGAAAAAGAGGATGCTTAACTTTAAATAGACACAACTATTACATGTCTTTTCAATTAAGTTACAAGCGTGACTTTAATTCCCTCTTATGCAACAAGATATCCATATGCTATAGTATGCAATGTCCTACTTTACGACGTTAAGGCAATTTACAGTGAGTGTGCATATGTGTGGTGCTCAGTGAGCCAGCTTTAAATGTGCTTGCATAATACAAGTGCGCACAGAGTTCATGGATACATGTTAGAGGAAAAGTGCACAGAAGCTGCACAGAGATATGCAGATATGACTGAAGAAGGAAAAAAGCAGAATTAGAGGCGAGTCACACAGAAGAAGCTGCCACACGGATGGCTGCATCGGTACAGCGTGAATCTAAAATGATAGATAATACTGCACAACAAATAAAAGATGTTGCTTTATTACCGTCCGTGCCAAATTAAAAAATATCACGCTTGTTTGCCCGTAAATGTGAAAAAACTAGACTGAAAATGTCACTGAAGGCTGAAAGAGAGAAAAGCAGCAAAGTTTCCTTCTCGCAATGACACAAACACATAATTATATTCCCCCGTCGCAGCGACAAGCTCCGACGTTAACCTTTTTGAGTGCAGAAGACTGTTTCAAATGTCATAAAAACACAGAGCGTAAAGGGCCATGTGTGGTACACACTAACACACACACTTTATGTTGCACTTCCACAGGTTAATATAAGCTGAATGTGTGTATGCACTGTATAAGTGCACCTGCATCAGCATAAGTCATGCATGAATGGGCTCAAAAGTGAATGCCAGCGCTTATTGGATACATGTACGTGTGTGTGTACTCTCTGTGTGTTTAAATTCCCCCCCACACACACACACACACACACACACACACACCGAGCCGTGGTTTTAATTCTGGGAATGCCTCACTTGCAAGCCTTTCAGAGGACTTTTAAATAATAGAAGTCAGTATCTTTGCACTGTGGCACGGCTTCTCCCATCTCCTCCCTTAGTCTCTCCTCAGTCCAGCCAGCAAACTGCATTATTTAACTAGACACTCATTCAGACCACTATCTCGAACAGAGCCTGCCGGGGCCTTATAGTGTGATGTCAGTGTGACGGAGAGAAAACATGGCAGGACACGGAGGGGAAAGAGGAAGCATAGTAGTGCATGACGAAGAGGAGTTCAAGTTTTGGTTTGTCATCTTCTCTTTGGCAGGTTAACCCTCATCTGTTCTGTCCTTACTAGGCCACAACTCTTCACATCCCTCCTGTTCTCCCACTTCCCTCCCCTTTTCCCACCTTCACCTTTTTCATTCTTTCCTTTTTCCCTCTGCTCCGTTCCTTTCTCCCTCTTATTCATAAGTGAGCGGCAGGGAGAGGAGAGGAGAGG
>JAOWBC010000539.1:4137885-4150635 GCA_028566105.1 Hypoplectrus providencianus | reverse complement strand
CGCACACACACACTCCATTCCAATAGCCTAATGCCCTGCGTTTGACTTGCTGATCCTGTGGGGTTAAAGGGGGTAAAGGTCATCTGTCTTGACCTTATGTCCTCCCTGACACCTTGTATCAAACAATCAAAGCGGCCAGCGCAGGGCTCAAAGGTCGCGTCCCCAGAGGTCAAAGCCTATCGAGCGAACGGTTGTGTCGACGCGGCCGGGTGGTACAGGAACCAATCAGATGGCCGGGAGAGGCTTGTAGGGGGATTTGATCAAATGTATGTACACCTCATTTTACAACCAGAAAGCCTTCAGGCATTTTGTAGCCTCATGTGCAAATCATTGATGATGGATTGACTGAGGCATTTGATCATGAGATGCTGTTAGCACCTTACAGATGGCTGTGAAAGGTTTTGATATGAGGAGAAAACCTGTTCATGAAGGAGCTTTCAAAGAAAAAAACATGAGGACAACAAGCCAGAACGCTGCAAGGTTTAAAGTCATTCACAGGAGCAATTTCCCAAGCAAGCTTTCCTCTGTCGCTCTTTCCATTTCAGTGGTGTTTAGTTGGAGACACAGCATGCAATCTGATCACTTACGAGTGTATTTAACTATAAAGCAAGGAATCTGTGTGTGTGTTTCCTTTGTACATTTCAAGAACCATTCATGCATTCTTCATCTCACTTGGTGAGTGTATTACTGAGGACCCAAAGAAGAGAATACTGTACAACTTGGACAGATGATTGTGCTGTAACAACACATTACACTTTTTTCTATAACTTCTTTTTACTCAAAACAAAATTATTTGTCTTCTGTCCTGGATTTTATCAATCTATATAAGCCATACCCATTTACATCAAAATAAGATTTTCCTCCAAATGTAATTATACTAAAACAGTTTTCTTGCTACTTTTTCTATAAATTTGGAGCAATGGTCTCTATATTGGGTTTGTAACATCCCTCTCATCATCATTTTGGGATTTCTGATGTTCCCTATGGTTTTGCTACAACTAGCCCCCAAGATTTGACTATTCAGGAGATACTTGTTTTGGGAATAATTCACTTTGTGCTACTGCTACAAAAACATGTGAAACTTTAAGTGGTACTGTAGCAGCATTGTTTTAATAAAAGACTATGAACCTCTGTCTGCGTATGTATGACTTTCCTTCACATACCTTAACAACTAATTATCCAATCAACTTCCTGTTTGGTGGGTGTATTGTTGAGGACTCATGGGACACAGCGGCCAGTGTGAAGTTGATCGGATGAGCGGTTCTCAAGAACGCTGCAAGCAGCACTTCCAAGGTGAACAAAGAGCCCATAAACATTTCAGTCTCCCGGGGGCAGGGCAATTGGCCCACTCCAAACAGGTGCATCTTCCAAACGGCCACATGCTAGAAACCTGCCCCTGACAATGCTCCAAGCAGCAAAAAGACAAGAACCAAGCATTGGGCCGTTCCACATGAGCACCTACTTCTAACGGCCACACCCCCAAACGCAGACTGCACTAATTTCCTATCAAACTGCTTTAAGATACCCTACAGGAACAGCATTTACTCCACACCGCTGCACACACCATTTACTGCACACCCATATCAGAGTTTTCAGTCACGACCGGGTTAAAATTCCTCTGCTCTGGACTCCAGGGAGCCGTTAGTCTTATGCGGAAGGTCCTTCATCTGCCACAGACAGCTTATGGCCATGTTATAGACGGCTAGAGCGGAAAGAACGGATGGAGGGCGGGTGATATCAAAGGTGGGGGGAGAGGGGTGGGATGACAGAGGGTTGAGATGATGAGGGCAGAGCGGGGTCGTGATTCCATGACTGCTGGAGCCTCTCAGAGCCGTGCAGCTCGGCACATGGCATCGCTAATGAAATCTGTGCATTCACTCTCCTGGCAATGAGAAATGGGTGGGGCGGGAGGAAGGGAGCAAGGTGGAGGGAGTGATGTTAGAGAAAGGAAACTATAAAAACAATGGGAAAGAATCAAGGAGGAATAAAAAAAAAGAAGACTGAGATGATTAAAAAATGAAGAAAGGTGGAGGACGGACATATAGAGAATGAGTGGCAGAGGCAAAGAGAGTGGAAGACAATGAGAAAAGGGAGGAGAAAGCCTCATCTCCATACACTGTGATAGCAGGCAGATTTGAATTTTGGGCCCGTCTCTCATGGAGCCCCTATAAATAGGGACGAGGAGCAAACACCAGGCAATTTCCCTGCAACACCAAACACAATGCCTGATTGAGGGCAAATTAAAATGCAAATGCAACACTTCCATTTTTCCAGATTTCACCTGCGAGATAAGCGAAGGACCTCTGTTTCTTTCATAAAGTGTAGGGGTGTGCGTCTGCGTGTGTGTGTTCCTGTGTGTTTATGCACAAGTGTGTATATTTGTTTGTTTGTCAAGTTTGAAATGAGAGGAGACAGGAGGGAGACTGGAGGTGAGGTTGTATAAACAGATTAGATTCAGTATTGTCCTCTCCAAGCTGCATTTCAATCGTCATCCTCCTTTCCTTCTGCCCTTGTCTGCTCGCAATTTCAACAGACCTTCAGAAGGCTTCAACCTAATGAGTCTTATGAAAAACTAACTAAAGAAAAGACTTTAGAAAACAATTTAAAGTGGTTTGTGTGACATGAAAGTCCACCCACAAGATTTAAAGACACAAAGGATTTCCAGAGGTGAGCAATTTTTATCACACAAAAAGAAACTGAGAAGAAGAAGAATGAGCCTTTTACAGTTTTACAAACCAGTGAAAAGCAGCTTTTATGAGCTGATTTAGTGTTTAACGGCCAGCAGATTCCGGTTTAGCTCGTTAATCGTTACAAAGCCATCGCTTCAACATATGAATTCAAACCTTTCCAAGTCACGGGTCAGAAACACAGTGAACCTCTGTGGTCACATGGTCCCAGTGAGCAGAAGGTTTGTGGCTGAAGCCAAGCGCGGGGCAAATGTTGCGCTGCCCAGTGACCAATGGTTACACTGTTTGAGCCGTGGCAGAATCACAAGCCAATTGCATTTGTCAGACAGATACAGTGAGGCGTTTGAACCATGCAGGGAGAGGAACAGGCTGGAATCATGATGGGAGGGAGAGGCACAACTGACAAAGTAAGAGCCAAAATGCAGAAATAAAAAAAGGAAATGAGAGCGGAGAGAATGGCAATCAGAAAGACAAAATGACAGGCAGATGGAGAAAGTAGGAAAGTGAGTGACTAAACCAAACAGCCTCTTCTTCGAGCCGCTCTTTGACTAACTGAGCTGAATATTTCATCAGTTTCCATTCTCAGGGGGTGGCCTGCTAAAAGCAAGCTTTTCCTGCACCCTCATGTGGTTTATCTGTGCATATGTGTGGAAAAAGAAGTGTACATCTGTAGTTATGTCACATGCGTTCTGTGAATGAGGTTACGTGATTTTTTTCCAGCCAGTATTCATAAATCTTCACAGATTCTGAGAAAATGAGACAGAGAGAAAGAAAGGGAGGTTTCAGTGTACAAAGACATGCTAATATATTCACTATTAACTTTGACTCTGTTCTTTTGGGCTTTTTCTGAGCTCTCGGCTACTTTTCAGTCCCAGAACAGGCCTGGTGAGAAGCGGAGAAAGTGATGGAGCGAAAAGAAGAAATGAAAAAAGGGACAGGAATCAACAAAGGACGTTAAAATCTAAGAAAGAACCTCAGGGCTAAACACAAGAAAGGGGTACACAGAAATTGCGTAGGGAGGTGAGATTATATTTAAGCTCTTCTTATTTTATTTCCTTTGAAAGGAAATATGCATGTGATAAATTCCTTTTTTTAATGATAATGCATCAAACCACACTGTTTCCTTGTTTTAAGTGTATATATCACCCTTTTTTGAAGTTTTGTATTTGCATTTTCGGTAGCTATTAAAACATGTGTACAAGCTTAAACATTGAGAATACACATTGTTTGTACTACTGTCTTTCTGAAAATGCATTGTTAACCTTAGCTTTACATTTACAGTTAAATGTGAACAGTATCCTACCGTTTTGTTGACAAACGGTCACATACTGTATAAAGCAATGCAACTTTAAGAGGACAGCACTTATTTACAGGATATGTAAACTTCCACTCAAAGGTTTTACAGTTTACAATAAATATTCAGTATCTAACTGACAAAGCGTATAAGTACCATGTTGTGAATTTACAAGAATACAGTAAGATATTGCAAATGTATTTCTAGTAATACACTGATTATGTGAAATACAGTAAGACACTGTAAAAAATACAGGACTTTACTTTCTAGTTAATTACTGTGAATAAACGCAGAAAGGTTTTACAGTGTATTTGTCCTGAGCCTCTGACTGTAACACTATATTTAAGCGCCTGTCTCTTTAAGCCCTCCTTCCAAAAAGCCCGGTCATCCCTGATTGGTCAATGTGTTTCTGCACTGTCATTGCAGCCGGGGAATGTCTGTAACAGCTCTCATGCATGGAGTACTTATAGCATCAGGGTCCTTCTTGTTCTTCTCCTGCAAAAAATATTTGATCTACCACAAAACCAACAATCAACGACTTCCAAGAAAGTCTAGGTAAATGGGTAATTTCAAATAGAAGGCATCAAATTCAGAAGTGACGTGTATATATTTACAGAAAAGAGATGCCAGTGAATCTGTGATCAGACGAAGTGATTGCCAAGACGTGTCCATAGAAGAGACTCTTCACTTTAAATGTACTTTGTTACAGAGTGATCGGAGCTGGGATCCTGAGCCAAATTGAACAAATAGGTCTGAGTGGCTGAACAAGATCACCTCTGACTCTCGGAGGTGATAATTCTGAGCGTATGCCAACTGCCATCTTTTATCTGTGCTGGACTTCAGAGATTCCCGTCAATGTTTCTCTCTGCAGCTACTCAGAGAGACTGATGCAGGAAGAAAAATGTTCTTGGTCATGTTGGCTCGATAAATGGCGGCCAGTTCCTTAATTAACTCAAGTCTTGTCTGAGTGGTGCTGCCACTTTGCGTCATTATCAACATCCCCCCCAAAAATCCCACAAGGACACAAATAATAGGTGAGTGGCAACACCTCAGCTGCACTAAACAAACAAACAAAAATCCTGTTTGGAGGTTGAAGGTTGCTGAAAAAAGCCCAAAGTGGTTCTTGGCTTCAGTACTGAGGGTTGAGCAGTGCTGCAGTCTGCATACTGGAGACAAATCCTTCAGCAAGGAAAACAATTACACTCCTCAAACTGGTAACCAATTTACATTCACATGTAAATCCGCACAATCCTGGCCAATGAATAGGCTTCATTGAGTGCCTTAGTGGCATTTAGTGATTTAGTGACAGGCTCCTTCAAATGACCTTCCAGCAAAGTCCATTACTTTACCCCCCTCCAAACACACACATACACACTCAAGACTTCTGAGAGGCAGGTAATTCGCCATTAACTCAAGCCACTCAATCCCTGAAACACTGCCAAGTTCAATTGTGTGAGCGAGTTAGACGGAGTAAGAGAATGCAAAAGAGAATGAGAGAAAGAGGGAGGGAGAGACAGATGGAAAGAGCAATTGAGAGAGAGTGACAGAGTGAGAAAAAGGGACGAGAGGGAGGAAGGCACTTTATTCTGCCACTTCCTGTGCAAAAGCATCCCTTCCCATCTGCCCTGGAGAGAGTATCCCGGTCACCTCGGCTCCATACCAGTCGGAGCATCTGACCACTGCAGCATCACGTCCCCACGAGAGACGTATGCACATAGAGAGCGCTCGCTTGCACAGACATTAATTAATGCACATTAATCCCCCTGAAAAGATGAGGAACAAAAAAAAAAAAGATTCACAAAAGCACAGTAAATAACTTCACAGAACAAACACCACCAAATGGTTTTCTTGTGATTTGTTCACATGCAAATTGAAGTGCAAGAACTGCTTTTTTTTCCCAGACTGAACAGCAAGGACACAAACAAGAACACCATGCAACCCTACAACAAAAACGAGAGAAATTGCCTGCATCACTATCACCCTCATAATAACCCTTGGTAACCCCATTAAATTCAATTCATCCATGGAAGGTGCACCCAACACACCCACACAAACACACAGAAACAGACAGACTAACCACACACAGAAAATGTGTTAAATACAAGGGCAAAACAATTACAGCACATAAAGCAATTCTTGCTGAAGCACACACACACACAAACACAACCATACACTCGGTGCTCTGCAGCTCGAGCTGTAATAACCATAGCTAGCATTTAGCTACAGGCTGGACCAAGAGGAGACACTAAAAAAGCGTGTAATAATTTCAGAGCTGCAGAGGAAAAGAGAGGCTTTTCAATATTTTATATCAAACACTCATTTTTCTTATTATTGCATGTCATATTTACACTACAAGCCCAAAACGGAGTGTGTACTTACGTTGTAAATGTATGTGCGTGAGGTTCACTGCAACATGACATTATAATCCATGCAATGTGTGTCAGTAGAATGTAGATGCCAAAGTAATATTAATGCAAACCTGACTGTATGAATTACACGTGAGATGGCGAGCAGGAAAGGCAATTTTACTTCATGTTATTGACGTTTAAATTACATTCACGTAACTGCCTCGCTGTCTAGGCAGAGAAAAGAAGAAGCTACAGGAAAGAAAACGAGAAAAAAGAGGAGAGCGGAGCAATTTAACACAATTAAACACTAAATTCAATTACTCTATATAATGTGAAAAATTTGCTCACAGAGCCAAACCTGCTGAGAATTAACACCCATGCATGCAGCTCTGCACAGCTTCTGGCCTTGCAGCTAATTGTTTGGGTTCTTCGGCTGACATATGAAATGCAAGATTGAATCTCATGGCTCTGATCACCTGAACAGTTTGGGAGGGTTATGCATCACTGTAATCCCATTACATTTGTTTGGAACGCAGTAATGTGTAACTGTTCATCAATTCAGTAAACACACAGTGGAGCTTCTTCCTCAGGACCTTTAACCTGCTTTGAGGGAAAATGTGAAGATTTTTGACCTGTTTGTGTCATTACAGATGCCTGCTCAGCATTGACATAGAGCCTGTTGATAAATGACACTTTTCTTTAAGGTAATAATAAAAAACTAGTCACCTGAAACACCATGTTCTGGTGAGTGAATGAGTCATGTTTTTAATCTGGTTTACATGCATGCTTTTCCCCTTTAAACCGTCACAATCTGGCCTGATGCTTATGCATATGACAGATTTAATGCTCCTTTTTTACTGGCTGACTTTATGTAAACAAAGGTAGTTTAACAAGTAGATAAACTTTTTTCTACAGGACTCAATCAAATAAATTGATGCAAGTAACAAACAATTTTGAATATCTATTTTTTTCGTATTGACACGAACACCACCAAATTACATATAAAACTGCAGATAATAGTTTCCATCACAAAAGCTCAGACCAGGCCAGCATGACGGCAGCATGAAAAGTTAACAAGCCTCCTCTGATGTGTTGCCCAGATTACTTTTGAGAATGGCTGCAGTGTTTTGTGCAAGACATCAACATCATGACCAGTAAGTCTTGCGTGCAGAGGAGGGGGTTTTCCATTGCAAATCGCAAATCAGATCAGAGAATGCCCCAGTTAGAGAGGGGACTTTAAAGTGCCAGAATGTGGATTAGTCTTCCAGCCGAGGCGCACAATTTGTACTTGCAACAGTTGGTGAAGGTTTATTTTTACGTCCTTATTTTTGCCTGTGCAGCACTCTCTTGATGGCTGTCGGTGCTACAACTTGATTTGCATATTTTCTTAGCAAATAAAGCCTCGGCGGTCTTACTGTAGTTCTGGTTCTTGCACCTGTGGTGCAAAACAAGCAGGATTCACTTGGTTTGCTGGATCTGTTTATCGCCTGAGGAACAATATTTTCCCCCTCTGATATACTAGTGAGAATGATTGATGCTTTAGGGATGATTATGCGTCGTGTAAGTTCCAGCGACCAGATTAAAGTTCAGTAAGTATTAATCTATTGTACACACAGCACAGGAAGAAATGCCTTTGGTTCTCACTCTGTTGACAGACACATCACTGGCAGCTCTCCGAAACGACTGATTAATCAAATGCCATGCTCTTTGATTGGCTGGCTGGCTGACAGATCAGAAGACAAAATGGCAATGGGCATCTGGCTAACTTGATTAGGACTTGAATAGTTTTTATGATTGACTGCTGGCTGCTTGACGAAAGGGCCTTCTGGCTAGCTGTCTGAGTGGTCGCTGGGTTGCCAGATTACCTGACTAAATGGCGCGTTGTCCGGCCAGCTGGTTAACTGACTAGCTGATTGGCTGGTGGGTGCGCTGATTGGCTGGCAAACTAATTGACTTGCAAACAGGAAGGCAACATTTATAACTGAGAGGAAGCTGAGAAACAACAGGAGCACGCTCCACCCAACTATCCGGTGCTGATGACACTCTGATTGCAATCACGACCAGGCACACCAAGAAACAAATACAAACACATACACCCACAGACGTATGTTCAGAAATTTACTTATGTTCGGTATAACAACATGCATAACAAGTAGCAAAAGAGACAAACAATATTGTTATCATTCAATCAATGGAGCCAAAGTAAAGCCTCTTATGAAGGCAGTTAGAGAGAAAGCCCAGGAGTGGGTATTTTGTTTTCTTGCCTGATTTCTACTTTTTGGTGAAAGAAAAAATACTTAAAGGTTTAAAGCTTTTTTTTTAATTTTCTGACATATGTTATGTTTTAATGTGAGATGATCATATTAAATATAGCTTAAGTTTCAAATAAAGAGGTAAAATTATTCTCTGTGTGCCAAAACAGACCCGTGTTTACAACAACAACAAAAGTATTTCCTGCTCTTGGTTGGAATCAATCATATACTGCTAATTTAGACGCCTTTAGTGTCGGTTTTTCACGGTAGAAAAAGCCTTTATTCTCCATTACAGTCACTCCTCCAGCTGGCTGCAATGACTTGTAGTATAGAGATGGCAAGAGCAAAGACTCCTAAGACAAAAAAAATGCTGAGCACATAGGGCTGTTTGCAGATGGGTTCTTAAAGAGACAGGCACTACGACGAAGCGTCTCAGACAGATGGTAAATAGAGGTGTTGCAGCCACAGGAAGTGTGAGAAATATAAAGTGTTAGTGAATAATACAGAATGCAAACAAGCTGTAGTAGAACCCAAAATACAAGTGTGTACATAAAAAAGAGCACAGCAGGACCCCTTTAATGCAGATTTATATAACAGGGCGACTGCATGACAGTTAAAATGGGGTCATAGTTTTGGATTGACTGAGGTCATGGTTGTGGTTTTACTGTAGGGATGTTAAAACATTAGCAGGTTAAAGGTATCCTGTGGACTTGTTCCATCGCGGTACTAATGGTCGACAATATTTTGTTGGTATCACTCTTGTTGACATGCATGCACTTAAAAAAATAAAATGCTTGAAACTCTTTTTGGTGAAAAACAAAAAAAGTAGACACAACTTTAGTTTGCTGACAAGAAAGCTCCACAGGGTAGAGAGCATCCAGTAGTGTGAGTACACGGCTCTCCCTCCCACTCTGCCTTCTGAGAACATTTCTGCAACCTGACCTAAGAGATGATTTGACTTTAAAATATTGGCTTTGTGCTTCGGGGCTGGACTCGGACTGCTGAGTGAATGTGGCCCGGGTCAGGTTTGTGCTAAAAATTCATCTCAGTGCAGTGGTCCACTCACCACCTCTTCCAGCTGTTTAATTCAGTTTTATTATCATATCCTTTTCTTTTTCTCTGACTTTTTCTCTACTCAGCTGCCCCCCATATTCACGCCATGCTTCATCTATTCCTTCCAACCCTCATCCGGACATACAGTAAACTGAGCAGAATAACTTTAATCCATTCCCACCCCACCACTTAGCCTATTACAGCCTGTTCGGCTCTCCCTTGCAGTTTTGGTAAACTGAGCGGAGCAGGTCCCACGCTGCTATGTTAACTTTCCTCGCCACTTGCCAAATTACATCCTCTGCCACCGACAAAGCGCTCTCACTCCCGCCCTCGCCTTCTGATAAACTGAGAAGAGCAGGTCCCATGCTGGCGCGTTAACCTGCCTCACCCACTCACCCCATTACATCCTCTGCCATCTACGCTGCTCACACTCACACTCCCGCGCCCTCGGCCCAGTCACTAACACCCTTTCATTATGGATCGTCCTCTCCGCGGGGGGCTATCACTTCAAAGACACCCCGCTCTCCTCGTCCGTGTCTGTGTGGAGAGGGTGCAGATGACGGGGTGCGATGAGGTGTACGGGGGAGAAGAATGGGGGGGGGTGGGGAGGGGTATCATAAAAGTGACTGAGCCGGAGCCGCGCGATTTATGTATTTATTCATCACCGAGGAAGCTGCGTATTAAAAGGTCGGGCAATTTTCCAGGTCACTGACCAAACCCACACAGAGAGGAAGCGAGAGGATGAAGAGGACAGGAGAGGAGAGACAACAGAGATAAAGAGAGAGAGTGGCCATGATGGCAGGCTGGTAGCGGCGATATTGGCAGTTGGACACACATCGCCGGGTTCACACCTCACCTGTGTGTGTGTGTGTGTGTGTGTGCATAAGCCAAGTTTGCCTAGGCAACCCACTATGTGTGCACACGCTGTTTGTTTGCGCCTGAGAAGGAGAAAAAAGTGAGTGCATCTGCGGTTTTGTGCATGCGTCCGTCTGCACACCGGCTGTGGTTAATGAGTTTGAAAGGTCAAACGCCTCTCAGAAAGATTAATGGGGTTTCCTAGGTACGGGGGTAATGGTTTACGAGGCCCAGCCGGACACATTTCCAACACGACGGTCATTACCACCACGGAGCAGAGACGGAAGGAGGGATCACAAGCAAAGACAAGGGCGAGACTAAGCTGGCAGGCAGCAGGAGCCGGGCAGAGGACGGCGTGTCTGATGTACATGTCAATCACTCAACTGCAAGCTGGGTTACATTTATACAACTCTGAATTGTAGATTTCATATTCCACTGGATATTTTAGCCATCATGAATTGCACTTAGCCAATTACAGGAGAAACAGATTCGGCTAAAAGTACAAATCTGGTTTTAACAAAATGCTAAGTACATCAGAACGGACACAAAGGAATAGATTTAACCGCAGGTCAAGGAATCCTTAATCTCCACAAACACTTAACAGGCATAAATATCAAATCTCCATTTATTAAAAATGACTGAGCATGAAGATCTAGTCAGTGTGTGGCCGCCCTGCCTGCTGTGATCAAGACCAGTTTTTTCTCTTTTGGGTCGAGCTGTCCGCTGCAGGCTGCTCTCTGTGAACAGCTGACACTCGTTCTGTGGAGCTTTTGGTTCTATGGGAGTCTAAAGAAGACAACACTGGACAGTGAGCAGAGGGACAGATGCCTTTTAAACAGTGACAGGTTTACATGTTGTATTAACAATGCTTGATTTCTGACACATAGCTTCTTAACAGGGATCTATATTCATTTTACTAAGTCTTTTTACAGGTCAGGGTGAGTTTTATAAAGCTTTTGGTTGAAAGAGAACAGTCAAAGTTAGCAAACTAGTTTCTTAAATCTAAACTACACAAAGTCTTGGAAGTTATCATAACACAATGCATGCATTTCAGATCATGTTCAGGGGGGATGAAAAATGTACAAAAAGATAAATAATCTCAAGAATTATCAGTTAAGGATACATGAATATGCCACTCCCAGCAGAAAATCACGTCTTTGATCAAATGTTTGCAGTTGGAGATGCATCATGAGTTTTATTTTGGGAGTGGTTTTTGGACGATAAAATAGAAGGAGAAATATAATAAGTAGGACACTCAGACAGAGCAGCCCTCTGCCAAGGCCGTGCCGGATCTACCATTGTTAAATTGTTAATAATAATAATTTTTTCACCCACTCTGTGGTTCTAATCTGCTCTCAGATTTAATGGGTTCTTCCTCTGCCCATGCTACACCCTTCCACCAAAGTTTATGAAAACTGAGCAAGTAGTTTTACTGTAATACTGCTGACAAACAGAAAAAAGTAACCAAACTGAACTGAAAACATAATCTTCATGGCGGAGGTTAATATAGATATAATCTTTAATTTTATTTCAGTCCATGATGAATCTGTCAGTGATAAGAGCTGATGGTAACTTGGAGGAGAAACTCTTCATTTGATGCTGGTTGGCAACAAACGCTCGTCTTTCAGATGTCCACAAGTTTCAAGCCAGCACCTGAATGCTTCACGCACACATAGAGCAGCCTGTGTTCACTTATTCTGTTTTATTTCGAGTCTGAGTGTGTTAACAAGTGCTGAAGTTTGATTCCTGAGCAAAGTGAGTAATTGGCAAAGTTGTCACTTGGCTGCCATTAGAGAAAAAACTCAATAACTTTATGGCAGGTGGGTTTATGAATAGTGTTGAGTGCATACAATTGTGTCTGAGTACATGTGAAGGACCGTTGTTCGTGTCAGAAATGCACAAACGTTATATAACGCAACTGTGAAAAATGTAGCGGTACGTATAGAAAAGAATTAAACTTTCAGCGGCACTCCCTGGCTGCATTAGAAGTGGCTGAACATGGTATACAGAAATAGGAGCATGATGAGGCTTTAATTACGCGCAAAGTGTATTGTGCCGTTTCGCCGACACACACACAAAAAAATGTAAGTCGTCCTAACATGCATCATCAGGTCAGACATGGCAGAGCAGGACCAGCGGACATGAAAAGCACATTAAGAGGCAGCGTTCACAGGTCAGTCAGCCCCAGCCAGAGTCAGCGAGGCGGACCCTGACACAGCAGCAGGGGAGGCTAATGGCAGAGCGACGAACTGCTGCAGAAG
>JAOWBC010000539.1:4114749-4134725 GCA_028566105.1 Hypoplectrus providencianus | reverse complement strand
ATAATCACAAACCATAACACAAAAGGCCACCAGCAGACCTACATAAGACACAAAAATGTTCCATTGTTCCTTCATTTGATATATAAAATGTGTGAGCCAAAGGGGATACTAATAAACAGTCGAACATATTCCATTTACAATGAATAGAGAGACAAACAAGCTGCAAATCTTCATATTTCTGAGGTGAATGTTTGACATTTGTACTTGACAAATTATATTAAACAACATGCATTTTCAATTGGGAGCATAATCATCCTTTTTCTTTTTATTAATATTATTATTTTAATTTCTCACTCCCTTATTGCCATGGCTGATTTGAGCCTACATTCCCGGCTTCCTCTTCCATGTTAAATTACTTTTTCGGCTGCAGTGATTTAATTATCACCTGCACAAATGATTAACATTTTCATACAAGTCATAACAACAGCGAGCTGGTTGAGATGCATGGAGCAGAATGCAGTTTGTTTACGCTGAATAAACTTTTCTCAACGCTACAAATAAAGAAAAAAACACCAGACAAAGGGAAATGGTGATGATCATGTCTCAGACATAGAAACAGAGATGAGAGCAAACGTGCACAAGCGTGTGGAGAACGCACGAAACAGACGGCGGCTGAAGATGATGTTTCAGCAGAGATTAA
Source organism: Hypoplectrus providencianus (assembly GCA_028566105.1). Classification (NCBI taxonomy): domain Eukaryota; kingdom Metazoa; phylum Chordata; class Actinopteri; order Perciformes; family Serranidae; genus Hypoplectrus; species Hypoplectrus providencianus. Next base: position 4,134,085 of record JAOWBC010000539.1, on the reverse strand, counting down.
TCAATAAAATGCTCAAATGCGCAGTCTGTCCGCAGTCCCTTCATCTATCACAGGCAGCTGCACGGAGCCCCTTCCTCACTGTCCAATATGGCTGAAACACCTGCTAAACCCCATATTTTCTTCCACATGTACACACACACACACACACACGCAAGACGGCTCTTTCTCCCTCCCTCCAGCATCCCTCCCACCCTCTCCGATGGCTCATTCTTGCCGATCCAGCAGAATAGCCCCGATGCTGTAGTAATGTCCTCACCATGAACAAAAGAAATCAGGTGACCCTATTGGGATCCAATAGACACGCATACACCCTCGCACACACACAATTCATCTATCTATCAGTCTCGGTCAATGTGTTCCACTGCAGTGGGAGGTAAATAAGGATCTGGCCGAGCTGCTGCATTGACTTGTTATAGGAACCCTTGGTCTGCTGGATGACATGTAACATACAAGTGGCTGTGGAACAAAGCACTGGTGGCAGCTTACAATTCCCTCACCCCCCGCTCCCGCCCGCACGCCTTTACTCCCCTCCAATTTCATTTCTGTCACTCCCTCATCCACCGCTCCTCGCTTTTACTTTAATTCAGCCCCGCTCTCTCTCACCCTTCGACCTGACCAGCTCTTCTCCCCTCTCTGCTTGTAATGCATCATTTTTTTGGATGAGACTCTGCGCCTCCCTCCCGGATTCATTCATTTCACCACACCTGTGCCCCCCCCACCCCCTTGTCTTCGCCCTCCTCCTGAAAATGACAGCGTCCCTGAGGCCACGACGGGAGAATGTCGCGGCCGCCATGCCTGCCATCTTCACAAATCACTCTGACCTTTCATACTCGCAGAGGTCACAGTCATCTGATCCCACACACGCAGGTCCAAGGCTGTCCTTGCCAGCCGAAGATGGACCAGTGCACTGAGCCCCGCGGTGGCAGCAGAGCAGAAATAAGCCGGCATCAATCACAGATAATTAGTCCCAATTGAAGCCTGGGAGGGTGGAGAGCTTCTCCTCTGCCAGCCTGGCAATTGCTGGTAAACCCAATATTAGTCAGTTAGATTGCTGCCTAATACTAATTTTCAGTAATACTGATTGAGCAATTATATGATAGGAGTGGAGTTTAATGATGGACATCTCTGAGGTGTTTACAGAATTACAGAGGCTTTGCATCATGATATAGCGTGAGTTTAAAATAGATGCCACGCCGCTGGACTTATAGTCTGATTCACTGGATGTGGACTGTGGGTGTAAGCCTGCAGTGGGCCGCGTCGCTCACGATGCATTTTCATCCTCTTCCCCGCTATCTGTTTGCAAGCACGCCGCATGGGGCACGGTCGCTGCATCCTGGCCTGAGCGCAGCTCCAGATGACTGCGATTGTTTTAAAGAAAGACAAACAAGGCGGATTGTTTTTCCTGCAGCAGATCCGGCTGTATGAGGCTGCTGGAGTTATACACTGAATAATAGTGAGAAGTGAATCATCTGAATGTGCAGATTTCAACTTTCAAATTATCTTCAACTGCTGCAACTCTAATTCTAGAAAGAAAGATGATTATAGAGCCATGTATATATTTATGTTTGTTTATTTCTCGTCTCACCTGTTTGGTACAGTATGTTACCTGATCAGACAAGCAAAAAGGTGAGTTTTTGTTTTTCTGTTGACCTTAAATCTCACAGGAGCCATTTTTACGTTTTGGCACATTTACTTAATGTTTGCATTTGCTTTCTTACTCAGAAAGGGATAATAAATCTTTCATTTTATGACTCATGCAGCAAGTCACAGGTAACTCATTTCCGTTTCAGCCTCTCAGCAGCTTGTGGTAATTCAAAGATGTCGCTTAACTGAGTATGGTTCTGCAAAACCACAAATTAAAGAATCAGAAGATTATTGAAAGCAGAACTCTGGTTTGATTTGATTACTTTTAGACAAGCAAAAAGGTCTGGTTAAGACCACAGAAACAGAGTGATCATCGGGAAAAGAAGAAAAAAAGGCCAGATTACTGGTCGCTTGGAGAATTCAGACCAAAAAACAAGCAGATTTTAGCGGTGGAGGCTTGTAAAAAGTCAATATAAAGACTCAAGCAGAAGCAAAGTTCTCCTGGGCAGTGCAAATAGAGGTGAAAAAAGCAGCCGAGCATTTTGAAAATATTTCAGCTTGAACAAAAAATTTGATCTCATGCCAAGACCTTATGACTCCACTTGATAAACATGCAGGGTTAGGAAAGAAACTGGAGAAAAATAGAAGAATGAGAGCTCTTGGCAAGTTGTGAGATCGGTCCTATGCTGAGATGTCACACAAACACAGCCGCCCTTCACACACACACACACACACACACACACACACACACACACACACACACACACACACACACACGCAGGGTCAATGGGTACGTTGAGACGGAGTTAAAGCTGCAGTCTCTCTTTTCGCTCTACTACATAAAAGACTTCCTGCGCTGACACTGATCACTGGCTGTGGACATGAACTGTGAGCTCCAGAGTCAGACGATACTGGATTAGTTTGTAGAAACTCTCCTCAAACTGTTCGAGTCCTTCACGGCCCTTTGACCTTTAAGCTACGATAGAGTCTGAAAGTAACAAATACTTTTATTTGTGAAGGAACTATATGAGTATCAGGTTTATGTGAGAGGCCCGGCTTTTATGAAATGAGTCTTTTTAGCCACTGATGGATATTTTTTCATGATTTCTATATGATTAACACTCACTGTGAGTTTATCCCAAACTATCCAAGCATCTCAAAGCATCACGTCTGAAAATATCAGCTGTAAATTTTAAATTACACCTGACATGAGAGCTTTCAGAGGCAGAGCGGCGTGATGAGGCTGCAGGTAAACTATTGGCTGAATGCCTGCAGTCCAGTCAGCCCGGCAATACTGACACGACAAGGCAGCAAACAAAGCTGCGGCCGCACAAACAGGACGATCCCACAGGTTACACCGAGACTCTGGCGCTCTCAATCACGCCGCTGCTCTCCATCACGCCGCCTCTATTGTTCTGTACCTAGCCCGTGCCCCCTCTCGCTCTCTCAGCATTGCTGCAGAATGGATGGATGCAGAGGGGAGGGAGGGAGGGAGGGAGGGAGAGAGGGAGGAGAAGGGAAGTAAATGAGATCCCGATGAGATGCCAAGGTGTGTTAGCGGTGAGGCGTGGGGAATGAGAAAAGCGGCCTGAAGGGAGGGGGAGTGGCTAGATTGACTGTGTGTGAGGTGCCGGCGTGGGATAGCGGATACCGGAGCGCCCCCCCCACCCCCCCGCCACCACCAACCCCCCCACCACCACCACCACCACCCGTCGTATTAGTGTTTGCTAAGTCAGCTCAGGATGCAGGAGGCTTTTACAGGAGAGGGAGAAAAGGAGCGGAGGAAGATGAGGAGGATGACATATGAGAAGACGGAGGGAAGAACAAAGAGAGGTGGAAAGAAGAGCAGAAAAAAATACTGTTTTTTATAGAGAAAATGCTGCTGGCACATGAGGAGAAGTGAAATAAGAGCAAAGACAAACACAAAGGGGCATTTAAAACTATGAACAAAAGCTACGAAAGGATTAAAAGATGAACAAGGACAGTCTGCAAAAGACAAATTTCATGAATAGTGATCAAAGAGCTGCATAAATATTGCAATTTCATATAATAGGAGGTATTAACAGATACTCTCAAAATCCCAAATACAGGGAAGACTTATGCACACACTTCCTTTGTTAAAACACAGCTCCCATGGCGTTCCACACCAACAGAATACACACACACAGGTATGCAAATGGTCTCATTTAATATGGATAAAATGGCAAGAGAATTTTAAAGGAGGAGAAATTCTCTCCAGTGTTTTCTCTATCTCCCAAATCCTTACGAGCAGAGAGAAGAATCGCTGCCAATAGCGGCCTTCAGGAGCACATTGCTTTCACAGCAATTAATCGCTGTCACAACATCAATTAAACAAAAGCTAGCATCCAAATCCGGCTACCCAGCATTCCAGGGAAACAAATCAATCTGGCAATGAGTCCGTGTGTGTTGCATCCAATGCTCGAGAGGAAGTGTGTGTAAATGAAAGAGTAGAAAAAAAATGTGTGTGCGAGTGCTCGTACAGTGTGTGCGAGTCTATTTGCATGCACAAAAGGCCCTTAAGTACCAGGGAATGTCACAGCACGCTTGCAGTGTGTGTTTCATGAGAAAGCTTGCATGCGAGCGCAACATGTCCGTGTCAAGTGGGTGTGTGCATTTGATCCTGAGTCGCGTGTGTGCCAGTTGTGCATTAATGTGTGTCAATGATGTATGGCTTTGCCAAATGTACTTTCCTGGAGTACATACATTGTATATTTAAGCGTTCAGCTGGTGATGAGTCTGTTTGCATGCACCTTGCATGTGTGTACCCAAAATCCACTCTGCTTCCTGCCAATAAAGCCCCTCTCTTTAGAGAGTGCCTGGGGGTCTGAAGCCATTATGTTCTTTTTCCACTTCACAATCTCAGAGCTGATTAGGAACACTTTCCCGGCTTCACCTGAGCCAGCTGGTCAGACACACACACATTCAATCAGTGCTGTTTGAGCTGATATAAGTTACAATATCGTGGCTAACTTGTGGTTGCAGAAAGTATTTATCTGTGGCAATCAGCCAGGCTGCCAGATACTGTTGGACCACAGCAGAAGCAGCAGCTCCTTCTCCCTCTGACACACTTCTGCGTATGCACAGGGACAATTAAACGAACCAGAAATCCACATTTGGATCTCACATCATCATTAAATCTTAATAAAACCCTCAGAGAATCGGACACTGCTCCTCTACATTAAGGTTTTGATTGTGAATCTTGGTTTTTAGTGCTGATGGGAAAACAAAAGGAACTAACTGAGACCAATAAAACTGCTGTTTTATCAGAGAGGAGCTGTGCTGGGGAGAGTTGCATGCGGCGGGATAAGCAGTGAGGCATCAGCCTCTAATGCATCCTGTCGCCCGTGCCACAGCATCAGCGACTGTCAGAGTATGAAAAGACAAAGAAACCAGTTGCACAAAGATGCCGTGACAAAACCCTACCACACAATTTAAAGCTTTGTGACAACAGTCTGGGGATTTATTTCTTATTATAAGGAGAACGGCTGCCTGCAGGACTTTCTGAATAAATCACAAACCACTGTGTGTATCCAAGCAGACAGTGGTTCTACTATGTGGCAACAGAGATTAATTGTAGAAGATTAATTGTTTGTCTTTAGGACAAATTATTACTCATCAGTCCTTTAGTTCATCTGCAGAGGGGGAGAGAGTGCTGTATATAATAACCAATTGTATGAGGTTTTTGAGAAGCTACTTCTACCAAAGTGTCACGTTTATGCATTTTGTTTTTACGTGTAATTGAGTGACTAAAAATCCGGCAACCTAAATAAAGCACATTTGTTCGCATGATCGGGTTTGTGGGGAGAAAAACGCTTGAAGTTCGCCGAGCACAAATGCGTAAATCTGCCAGCTTTCTGAGACGCGTCTCTCCACAGTCAGACAGAAGATGTTCTGCCTCTCCTGCCTGTTTCAAATCATTTCCAGGCTGTTTTCACTGCATGCCCCCTCATCAGTGGAAGTGCTGCACCTGGTTCTCAGCTCAGGACAAAACGCCAAACTATCTCCGCCGCGGACATCTGTCTGTCGATCAGCACTGCCTGCTGCGGCGACCGCTTTGGGTTTGAAACAAAACAAAAAAACACACACACACATATTTGACATACCTTCCTCGGCGTGACAGTCTCCTTCTAGGTTCAGCAATAATATCCAAAGCACCGAAATCAGCGTTTTACGGAGATCCATGTTTGTCTGGCCAGTTCCGCGGGGCTCTTGTCATCTCTCTCCAGCCTGCGCGCAACGCACCGCAGCAGAGACGCACTCGGTGCCTGAATGGAGCGGATGCCGTCTGGGCAAATAGTGCGGGATCGAGGGAGCCACACGGCCTATTTCATATCTCGGGGGAGGGTTTTACACACGAGATTGACACCGCGCGAGCGCAATGAAGTCGCGCGTGGAGTGGAGGGTACGGGAGGGTCGACCTATCAAGGAGCTGCAACCTGAAATCTCCGCGCCAGGTGTTCACTGTAGTCAACACAGCCCCGCAGGAGAGGAGAGCCACATCCACACACACTGGCCTTTTTAAGCAGGCGGAGGGGGCTCCGCGAGGCACTCCGACAGGATTATATCACTCTCTTCACACAGTCGTGCTATTGTTTAATGACTTTAATATCTTGGCTTGGAAGTGGGGGAGCGGGATTCAACAGGGGGGCTAATGGGGGCTGCAGGTGGCCCCCAATTTAGTGTCATTATTCCAATTAAGTGGTTTGCATGGAGGTTCAGTCTGTGATTTGAATGCAACAATGGAGGAACTGCACCACCACCAGAATTCAAAACACATTTAAAACAAAAACAAATGAATTAATCCAATAAAATACTTTTTTTAAACTATGCTTAGCTGGCAATCTCCTCAAATATAAATGTGAATTGATTTTTCATTATTGGTATGCATAAAAAGCTGAAAAGAATCAGACTTTAAAGCCATTACATATATAAATTGTATGACTCTGATACCTCCTATGGGTGATTATCTCAACGTAGATGCAGTGTAAGGCTGCTATCCCGATCATACCACACATTTTTCTGGGAAATGTATATTTAAAAGTACGCTATATATGATTATCCTAAAGAGCAATGTATGGACTTGTATATAAAGGTTACCCAGCTCAATCATCACACTAGAAGTCTGTATTCACAAAAGCCCTGCTTTTCTTTTCTTTTCTTTTTACTGTTCTCTCAACATTTATGGGTGTCAGCCTTTGGGCAAAAAGATACAACAATAGCTGACTGAGCCCCCATAGAGCACAAATATAGACATGAGAGTGAATGTGGGGTTTTCTTTCACTTTTACAGCAGAAGCATTTATACAAACTCACACAACTGGTACAACAAGAACAACACCACAGTACAAATGCCAGAAACCACTTCATGAAGAGCACTTGATCATTGCTGACTACATGTTTGATCCCTTTTTAAAAAGGAAACTAAATGGGCTGAAAGCAACACAATAAATGTGACAGAAAGCATGTTTGCTTCTGAAAAATGTATTTATTTAAAAGTATACTATGGATTTTTCCTAAAGAACCACTCATGGACTAGAAATCTTGGCAGCATCTATATCTGCTTCTGTCTATATATATTTTTTTTATCTCTCTTTCTTTTCATTTAACTGTTCTAGTTTATAGGCGTTTATGTGTGTCAGCCTTTGGGCAAAAAGCTACAAAAATAGCAGACAAAAGAACAAAATACAGCAAAGCAGAAAAGAAAAATCAGCGTGAATGTGGGGTTTTCTTTCTTCGTTGAGCTGGAGAGGAGGGGCCGAGCGTAAATGTCTTTACAAACAGCCGCAATTTACACACAGTAGGCCTTGAGATGTTCTTTTTGAAAATGACAGGTATATAACATGGATCAATGCCAGATCCTAAAGAATTTATCGTAGAAGCATTTATACGTTCTCATACAACTCGAAGCAGCGCATACAACCCCACAATACAAATGCCACAAACCACTTCATGAAGAGCGCCTGATCGTTCCTGACTACACGTCTGATCCCTTTAAGGAAAAAAACACTAAATGGCCTGAAAGCAACACATATTGCAGACAGCACAAATTGCCTCATTCTTGGTTTGCCTCATTCTTCTGCAAACAAACACTTATGCCATCACAATAGTTTTCAAAGACGCTATACGGACGCACATATTTGACAAATCGTCGCTCCTATGGGTGTCGTTTCCCCTGTTATTATATATGCAGCACTACAACAGAGCAAATTAAACTCTGAATCAAAAAGGAAAATATATATCAATATGGGGCCCCATGGAGAAAACTTAATTAATCTATGAGAGTCCCCAAAATTATTTTTACATGATTAAACAGAAATATTGAAAACTCGGGCAAAAGTTCCCCCTTAACATCCACAATAACACAGCAGAGTTTAATCAGCATAATTGATATAGTTTAACATTTTACTGTCTTTTCTCTTCACACCAAGTCCACAAATTGACTTGAGACGATTTCTATAATGGAAATCACTTCCTCTCTCCGGGGACTATTGATTTGACGCTACTTAGAGTGAGCAGACGTGTTCATGGTATTCTGCAGCGAGCGAATAATATCGAGCTTTTGTGCCGCCGTTTGTTTGTGCTTCTTCAGACTGCAGGAGAGAGCAGGATGAATGGAAACATGGAAGTGCAGTTTCAAGTGTTTGCATCATTGTAACACACAGGCCACACTTTAAGGTCCCCTGTTCCATCGCTCATCGTCACAGCACCAACACACGACACACACACGTTCACAAGCACGGCGCTGAATTGATCGTTCCCACAGTTTAGCTTGGAGAGCAATACAGTTTATGGCTGAATGACATGCGAGATGCTGTTTTCTGCAGAGAGAAAACTACAGGTTGAATCTTTGTTATTTTTGAGGGATAAAGAAGGCAGCAGAGCTTTTTGCATTTTTTATTTTTTTTTATTTTTAAACAAATTGTGGGTCTCCTCCACAAAGCTCATCAAGAAGATAAAAACAGTGCTCAGTGCCTGACCAGTGGCTCTAATTAAACTCAATTCTTGCATTATTGAAATTCTTTCATTTGAAGAACAATTCAGGCTAAGTGGCTCTGCTAAATTACAGTTCCCCAATACTGTGTAATTATACCCTCAAAACAGCCAAGTGCATTCATCAATTTATTTATTGTGTGAAGAGATCCTTGCTGCTTTTTATCCCCTAACACTCGGCTTCCTGAGTGAAACCAAGAAGTTCCAGTTTGGTTTATTTTAAACCTTTTGATCAAAGAGTCGAGTTCAAAGCTTAAAGCCGAGACTTCCTCGAAAACATACACGGGCCACAGAATTGCCTTAATGATATTGAGCCTCCACTTGGCAGCCCTTCAATATGTACCGCCAGCCTCGGCTATTTAGCTACTTTTCAAACTTTAATGATGTGCTAATGAAAAGGCTAGTCAGCACACCTAATTTTCCCCTTAAGCAAGCCCTGCAACTGCCGGACATAAAATAGCTTTGTAATAAATGTTGTAAGTGCTTTTAATACCGCACACACTCCAACTCCCCCTGTGCATGCAACACACACACACACACACACACACACTGTACACGCTATATGCTACGTGATCAACGGTCAGATTCATTATCAGCGTCGTCACACAGCCCCCCTCTTCATCCCCGCTCGCTCTGCTCAGACCACAGGCTCTCTCTCACACACACACACACACACAAACACACACTCACACACAGATTATGGGCCATCAGCCTGACTGATCCTCCCCAGCAGGGGGGCTGGTAGCCTCAGTTCTGGGAGCTGATGAACATGATCATCTGTCCTCCTCTGTGGTCATTACTCACCAAGGACAGAGGCCAACAGCCCCGCTCACTCACTCTGTGCCTCTCCCCTCGCACTCCATTATGTGCTGCAACACACTCTTTTCTGCCCGCACACCACATATTAGCCACACTGCTCAGTTTTAAAGCTACAGTTATGAATGTGTACATTTACACAGTTTAATAGTAAAGATGGTGTCTTGATCCAGTTTGTTTTGGTGTTCTAAATGCATGAAAACACAGAAATCAAGAATCTGTTCATCCATTTTTAGTAACTTGTTTGCAATCATGTGACTATTATGCACCAAATCCGGACATTCAGGCCATAAAGTGATAAATTCATATACTGTGTAAACTGGAAATAGAGGGAAAGTGACTTCATAAAGGGTTTGATGAACTTGCACACAGCAGAAACCATTAGAGAAGTGTGATACATATTCAATATGAGCCACAAAATGAATAAAAGCAGATTTTCCTGAACTGGATTTTTTTGTCTGGTGAGCAGTGTGTCCCCACCCAAGGAACAAGCTCATAGGTCGTTTGTGAAGCAGCTTAAATCAACCCAAATATGTACCTGTATTTAGTGACGCCCTCTAGTGGTCAGAGGAGCTATAAAGCACACGAAAGCAGAAGTAACATATAGAGAAAAAAAAAACAATGGCGGAAAGGAGGATACGCAGATTAAACACAGGACCTTCACCCAGCAAAACTGAAAATTAACGTAGATATTTGACTTTATATAACTTTACTTCTATTAGTCATGCTTTACATCCTCATTTCCAGCAGTTACGTCCATTTATTTGACTCTTTAACCACGTTTTGTAATGCTAACCATGTGCTTTATTATGCTAACCTTAGGAAAGCAGTTCTGTTGCCTTAATATAACAAAATCTGAATACATTAACACAATGTTTGACCTTTCCGTGTTACTTTTAGATATTTTTTTCTGCCACATAGATGTGGCATGTGTTCCAGTAGGTCGTATTTAAGATTAGGAACAACCAACCTATTTGGTCGTATGCTTTGGAGGACTTGTTGCATCCTCCAGACCCAAGCCCATCTTTGTCTTTAACAACAGGTAAAAAGTAATACTTTATTTTATGTTTATGCCACAGCAGTTTATCAAAACAGAAAAATCTGGACTAAATTGTGCCAGGAACTGTTTTTATTGTTCAATAACACAGAAAGGTGAGCTTTTCTGGCAGCAGGACAGCAACAATAAAACAGTTTAAATGAGATCTTTGACACAGTAAAATGAGCTGTATCAGCTTTAGCTACATACACAGAAAGACACTTATTAGCTGGCCTTTTCATGGTAATAATTGTCACTATGTACTAATAGAGTAGTGCCTGCCTTAAGTGTCAAAGAAAAGCTCCTGCTCCATTTTCCTTGATTGCTCTGTCGTTGCAAACATACAATCCGTTTTCCTTTTTGCCCTCTGTCAAAGCCAGCCCACACACGACGGCTAAATGTGCTGCAACACCCCCCAGCCATGGGTTTGCATTATTGATCAGGACCACAATGACCAGGGAAATAAAAAAAACATGTGAATCACAACCTGACTGAGCACAGAGTGGGGGTGTGGAAGCAGTTCATAGATGCCGCTGCATACAAACAGAACATGCATGTGTCGGTCCATTACTATGCAACAATTTCATGCTTTTTACTGGCCCCGCCCTCCCTGTTCCTCCTCACACACACATTGGAGAGAGAGAGGAGGCGAGCGGGAGGAGGAGAGGGAGCACAGGCACTTGACCTTTTCCGTTCCTTGGCCGTTTCCCCAGTCACTGAGGCAGAACGAGGGGAAACAAAGAGATAATGGGAGAGGAGGTGTTTGAGCGCTGCATGAATAGCGGCCTGTACGCTCTCAATCATACAGGACTCCCTACATCCCCACTAAGCTGGCTTAAATCTGGAAATACTGTTTACAGAAACTACCTGAAATTGAGGTCATTTTTATGCACCTTATCTGAATCAGACTTTTCAAAAGCTGTTTTTCATGTGTGAAAAATACCAACTTGGTGTTGGAGAGAAAAGATGTGTTTACAGATCAGGCTGACTTAGACCCAGGACCGCCAGTGGTCCGTCTGAACGCGTCAGCTGACCTTCTTCTAGGGTTAGAAACAGGTCAGATGCTGCCTGGTTCTAGTGAAATGTCTTTTCTATCAAGGAGGGAAATGTATTTGATACAAACCTGACTGCAAACAAGTTGTGATTTTTTGTTAAAATGCAAATTAAACGGATAATTTGATGACCCTTTGTGACACATATTCAATTGAAAAAACAGCAGGTACTTTAACACTAAAATGCTTTTACTTGTGTTCAGCAACTACAAAGACGACTACGAAACGACAAAATAGAGCGTTTGTTAAAATTACCCATGAGACGCATATGAGCACTTGTCAAAATGATCGATATGAGCTTGTACTCGTGGTACCGAGCGACCGTTCTAAAAATAGCACACACATCATTTTACATACACATATGGTTCACGGTCGTAAAACCGGCTGCAGTTTCTGTGAATTTATGCTACAAAACCTCTGACTTTTGTTTTTACATAGATCTCTAACCCTGCTCTCCTGGGTGAAAGTCTACAGTTTGCTCTACTCTTCCACCTCCTCCTCCTCCTCCTCCTCCTCCCTCTCTGAGTGTGAAATCTACCATTTTAATTTGAATGCATCACGTCAATCACCAGTACTACATCAACAAGATGACAGAGGAAAGTCTAAAACATAAATATGACTCGTACAGATGCCTTTTTAAACATTTAAACAGACACTGTGGCCTTATAGTTCTTCCGTTAGAAGTGATTTGGGGGCTGATCTTCACCCTTCCCCTCCCACTGAACCTACCCAGGCGGAGGGTTTTTAGCTGTTACATTTTCAAACAGAAAAACTTTCATTTTGTATGTATTCACTCTCACTTCTGTGAAGTTCAACACAGTGTCTCAAATCCTTTGGAATTTGGGTTGTACGACAGTTTGAACCCAATTTAAATGTTGTTTTTTTTAACCAGCTCTCTAAAAGCAAAAAAAATGGAGCAGAAATAGAGAAATAAAAAGCGTGCATGTGTGGGTGAACAAGAGAGAGATCGAGTGGGCGGCACTGGAGAGAAACTCAAGTTTAACTTTTGGTCATTATCGGTTGTACTTTACTGGAGTTCTCTGGTTTATCAGGTCAGTCAGTGAAACTGGAGCTTTTTTACTTTTCATCTGTGCTGCAGGTCTGCGGTGAGGAAGGGTTATTAGTGTGGACACGGTGTGAGTCGCAGTAATGAGGGTGAGCAGTTTCAGGTGTGACACCCTGCCGTCCTCCCTCTGCATAATGTCACAGTAATTCTCTGACACCCTTTGGGATTTAAGAGAAGCCAGGCGGAGTGAGGAGTGCTTGTGGTGGGAGGTGAGAAAGGGAGGGAAAGAGGGAGGAAATGGGGCGATGGAGAGCGCGGGTGTTTGATAACAGTCGGCTACAAGTCCCAGATGTATTGTGCCGGAGCTGCGTTATTCCCAAGACGGGACCCTGAAAACGCTGCCAAGTGAAAAGGTGTTAATGTGTCTTTGAAGGAGATATACGCCTACACACATATACAGTTCACTTACACACACATACACTGGCATTAACACACACCCACACACACACACCCATGCCCACACAGAAAGCTGTGGCGACAATAATAGATACAAAGTGTTTTAAATGGGCACCAGGGAGCGGGCGGTTCTCTTTCCTCCGTTAGGACGGGTGTGCAGACAAAGCCGTTCCCTTCATGAGATGATTAGCTGCTCGGCGTTAATCACACCAATATCTCATCATGAAATTAGATTACAGATATATTCTAACAATATCTCCGGACAGATTGTTTTTATTGCCTTCATTAGTATTTCTATAACAGGGCTGTTTGTGATTTCTTAGTGGATTTATGACAATCATACTTTTTCTTTCATTAATGCTAATGAGATAATAACCTTTACGTGTGGTCGGACTGTAAATCAGACTTTAAATAATTTGTAGCAAGTGAGAATAGAGGGAGTGAAGGAAGTCGCAGGTCACAAACTGGTATAAATTAGTAACACTGAGACTTGACAAGGATGAGGTGATGTTACTGATTTTATCTTTGGATCAGTTTAATTTTAGAAGCGGGTCCCACTGGTGACTGGAGGGGCCGTCCTGGGAAAAAAGGCCAGAGCGGCCCATGGGAGGACGACCGTCATTGGCTAATGAGTCCTTGTGTTGCAGTTAGTTCTGGGTGCAAGAGTTTATGGTGTGATCAAAGTCATTTAAAAGTTTTGGAGTTGCATGAGGACGTTCTGGTGAAAGACGGAGTCGCTTCTTCAGTTAAAGAGGAGACTGTCCTCCCCCCAAAAAACCACAACAAAGGGCATTTTTCAGGCATTGAAATACAACTATTATTTACATTTTAGACTGTGTTGCAGGTGTAGGTTGGCAGTGATGCAGAGTTTAAATGGCAAACATCAGACTTCAAGCAGGAGGGAAGGGGCGCTCTGGACGGTGGACTTGAACCCAGGAGAATGGGGTTCAAATATAAGATTTTACTTTTTATTTGTCCTCTGACATTTACTTACATTTATATATTTTCATAAAACTTAACTAGGAAGTTTTGGGAAAAATAGTAAACAATGTGATTAAAACATCACTGAAGTTATGTGTCTGTGCCTCATGTTTTTATATAACTTCCCCTCTGTTAATGATGTCATTGTTTTTTCTCACTTCTAGCATTTACGTACATTTGTTTACAGTTTAAACCATTTTTTATGCGTGTACCAGGAAGTTTTTGGTCCTCAACCTAGATCATTGTTTTTTGGGGGGCCTAATTCAATATATGTGTATCTATAATGACACCTGCAATGTTTTTAGAGCACTCCAATCTGCTCTGTACCACAAATATGGGTCATTTCGACCAACACATGGGTCGCCAGGATGGTACTGACTATTGTTGAAGATCTTGTGATAAAAGAACCAGAAAAACGATGTGAAAATACTCCATTAGTCATGAAACCTCCTGCATTCAAATTTCTCCCCCTGCCGTCTCGTTGACCGGCAACCCTCCGCTCCCGCTTCTCCTTCCCACCGTTCACCCAGCTCGGTCATCTCCCGCTTCAGTAACTCCCGAAATAAACCCGCTAAACTTTATACGCTTCCTGTTCTGCATTTGGGTCCACGTGCCAACAACTCCCAGCAGAAATATTCATTTCAAAACATGATTGATGATTAAGCAGCTTAATCTACTTGCGGTCCCCTTCTCTGGACTTTGTTATGGTTGGATGAAATTAATTCTCTAAGAGTAGGTGGCACATATGTCACTTTGGAATTAGACTCTTTAATTAGCTCGAACACCGCTCACCGACGCCGCGGCCAAAAATAAAGAATCTTGTGTAATTGAGGTTATGCTGCTTTTGAAGTGGGACTGTTTCCAGACGGGTTTTTTCACTCCTGACCTGACATTTTTGGCTGAGCACTTCAGCAATTGGGATAACAAGAAAGCTCAGCGGGGTTCACTTTTTAATGCTGGTCACAAACAACATCTCCCTTAGACGATTCTTGCTTCCAATTTTTTCTGAAATTAAGAGAAACACTAGATTAGAAAAACTATGAACTTATCCTGAAAAGTATTCGATGGCTTTTGGCAGAAAAGAAACATGAGAAACAAAACGCTCTCTGCTGTCAATGACTAACTTTTTATCTCCCCTCTGTGAAACTCATCTTTAATTTTCTTACCAGAGGGGGAAAAGAGAGTGGAATGAAAGAGAAAAGAAAGGCAGATGGACACCAAGAAATAAGACATGTGGAGGGAAATGTGAATGTTTTAAAAAGAGGGATGTTGAGGTAAAAAGGAGGCCACAGTGAAATCAGGGCCAAGCCAACTGTCAAGTAGCCATGTGGCAGTTTGCAGATAAGGCCCATGACTAAGTAATCAGGAATATACAGTGTGATCTACTGCTCGCCGACACATTCCCGGATATGACATCTGCCCCGCGGCCTCATTTCTCTACCACAGCAGGCCCGTTCTGAGGCGACTCACTCGGCAGGAACTGAATCCGATATCGTTCCTCCAAAGGGTTGTTATTCCAGCCACCACTGCCACAGCTTCGGTATTTTTAAATATCAACACAGATAGCGCAAACCAATCGTGACTCGAGATAAAGTTCAATTATACAGTTTACACAAGCGGCCTGTGTGCGTCTAGAGCCGGTGTGTGTCTGTTCCTCTTTAGCAAGATGATCCTTTTATATTCAAATCTGTGTGTGAGAGTGTGTGAGTGTGTGTGTGCTGGTTCAGGGTTGCGGGGCGGTTTATCAGACACTGAATACACTCTGTGCAGGTGATGGGAGATTAGGGAACGCCACTGTTTCCAATTTTTGGAGCCGACTTCAGACAGCCAGGAAAATAGAACAACTGTGACTTCTTTTTGCTTTTTCGTCACCTCTATTCTGTTCCTTTAGCTGTCTCTTTTTTTTTTCCTTCTCTACCCTGTAACATTCCTCCTACTGCTCATTTTTATCTCCGTCTTTTCCTCCTTCTACCTCCCTGCTATGTATAACTGTTGTCTTAATCTATGGCTTGACTAACAATGACTCTTTTTCAGCTTTTCACAAAGACTAATTGACTTTAGCAACAGTGTATTTGTTTTAAAAGTTAAGACGCTTAAAATTAAATTCTCATCATACAAAATGGAAAAGCAAATAAGGTTTTTAATTATAAGTTTTAGTGGAAACTAGAATTTCAAAAGTAATCAATGTAATTTAAACATCACTGAACTTCTGTACCTCATGTTGGTGCATCACACTTTTACCCAACTATGTCACTTCCTGTCATTTAGGTTGGAGATCTGGTTAGAGCTCAGTCGACCTGTGACCTTATTATGATGAGTTATGGTCAGAAATGTGTTTTCTGAGGTCACAGTGACCTTAACCTTTTATCTACAAAATCAAAAGTTCAAGTTCAGGAGGACGTTTGTGCCAAATTTAGAAAGATAACCTTGAAGGATTTCCAGTGATAAAGTCCACCTCATGGGTCAGACATGAGGTAACATTGACTTTGACCTTCGACCTCCAAATGCCAATCTGTTCATCCTTGAGTCCAACTGGACCTTTGTTCCATATGTGGAGAAATTCCCTCAATGAGACCTCACGTTCACAGCCCCTCGGGTTTGGGCCTGTTGCCGGCACAGAGGAATAAAAGCAGCCGTGTGGCTCATCTTTACAGCAGAACAGTGGTGGGCCATGTTAGCAAATGTGTCAAAAGTATGAACTATCAACACAGCTAAACATGCAAAACCAACTTTGTTAGCTCCAGCTGAGAAAATAAAAGCCGAGCGCGCTACGTGCTGCAACAGTCAGACCCGCGGCGTCACATTTTGCTCTTAATAACCAGAGTGATCACAGCAGCCCTCAGCCGCGTTTTACAGCTATGTGCATTTTTTTTTCTCCTCATGGAGGAAAGGTGAGAGAAAAAAAGGGCATGGAAATCAATTGAGTCAAGTATGAGGGAAATAGAGAGAGAGAAGCAGCGAGGACTGAGAGTGAAAAATGTGTTGGTTTGTCAGCATGGGCCGCGTGTCTCAGGAGGCGCTGCTGGGAATTCATCACAAAAGACAAATTATATTGCAGCCGTTTCCCTCTTTCCTCAGTGTGATAGCATCCATGTATGTGCATCACAGAAAATCATACACAGAAATTACTGTTTTACATTATTGACTATTTCACCTTTTATGTGATGCAAGTAAAGGCAGCATTGATGGTGTGTTCAGTGTGTGTGTAAAGCTTTTTCACACTTTTTTTCCATTTACACAAACCAAACATCTTCTAATGTATTATCTACATATTCTTGAGCATTTATTTTAACTGAACTAATTTGTTCCGTCACCATAGTAACTACTTCACTTCCAGCATTTATATACATTTATTTACTTTCTTTTACAACACATACCCAGTAATATGTTTGCCTGAAACCCAGGTTGTTGGTGTTGTTGCTTAAATTCACTGAAACATCTAAAACTGCAGCCGTTTTTACAACTATGGACATTCTACTATAAAGCAGAATGGATGGATTGAATTAGCAAAAACCCACTATATGTTTAAAGATGTCATCATTGAGATAAAGATGTAGATTTTGGCCATATCGCCCTTCCCTAGTCTTTGTATGACTATAAATCTTAAATTAAATATATCATACACAGTCCAGTCCATTCATGAATATAAAAAACTTTCCAACAGATGTTATTATTTTCAGGATTCAGCTCACTAACATATTTTGAGATACAGCCCGCCGATTGTTTTGCGAGTGACACCTCATCAAAGCTCTGAGTCTCGGGGTTCAGCCTCACTACACAAATACAAAATGTGCGGTGGCATGTGTGGCACACTGTGTAATTAAGCAGCTACCTAATACAGGGCACAGGGTGTGTAAATTAGATTACAGCGACGCAAATCAAAGGTAGTTTAATAATATCTTCACTGCGGCAATTAAGACGTAGAACTTTCTGCGCGCCGTAGTCATAGAGACATGCACGAAATCGGCTCTTCACCCTCCTACTGCTTCCCGTAATGAGCACAAGTGGAAAATAACGCAGACACACACAGACACACCGTGAGGAGCTGCTTGCATATCAGAGGAAATGGTGATGGAGCTCATTTGGGGAAACAAAAAAGGAGCAAAATAGTTTAGATAATGGTGAACCAAATGTGCTGTATTCTTCTCATCACGTCTTAATATCAGCCACATTATATCTGCATACTGTGCAAGTGACTGACACTGTCTCAGTCTCCTTAAACATAGTGGTCTGTGAGCTCAGAGTACCCAGCTGGCCCTGTGTACTCACAGAGAGAAATGTTATTGCAAGCACTAATATTGAACAAGTTTAAATATTAAAATGTAGAGACAGCAAACAAAAACATTTTAAAACAAGAAAATGAAAAAAAAAGAAGAAAAAGAGATCTGAGAGGAAGGCTCAGACGGCCTCCTCTGGGGTCCAGCAGTCGGCTGGCAGACATGAGGTTATGTGGAGCCGGCTGAGGGGACAATAAAGAGAGAAATATGCATGGCCAGGAGAAGAGAAAGAGACAGCCGCACAGCCAGATAGATGCGAGTCTATGACCGGGGTCAAACTGTTTTTATCGCCCGTTTATTCCTTGGTGGCGGCTGATAAGAACCTTAAATTGCACTAAGATTGGATCTTACAGAAAGAATGAATATGAATATAATGGTTGGAGGCTGGCAATAACATGGGTCCACTTACAGTACAAACCAATCTTATATCAATACACTGCCATAGATTGGGCTGCAGCGAGAACTGAGGCATTCGTCGGTTTTATCTTGAAGCTTAACAGATGGCGGATCTTCCTCTCTCTCTCTCTCTCTCTCTCTCTCTGTGTCTCTCTTTTCTGGCCACTCTCAGAGAAAGAATCACCGCAGGTAGATTACAGTTGATAGCTTGGTGCAGAAAAGAGCGTCTGAGTGTGGGCTGTATATGATTACAGCAGAGAAGAGTTTGGATAGTCTGTCTGAAAATGATCCCCCAGCATATGTGCACAGAAATTATAAAGGTATTGGAACTATTATTATTATCAGTGATTGTGGAGAGCAAAGGGCAGATAATTTGCAGCTTGACAGTCTCACACGTCGGCGTAGGCTAACCCTCATTGGCTGCCCCATTGGACTTGGTTGCCGGTGTCATGCCATCGCTGCTCAGAAGTCCTGCCTAATTTGATGTTTGTATGTGGCCATTTCATATAATAATATGCTATTTGCTGGGGTTGAGATTAATGAAAGTTTCTAGTATAGCTATTAATGGCAGCTGAAGCTATTACGACTTCCCCTTGGCAATTACACAAAAAGCCACCATTGTTGGGTTGCTGTGCATTGTAGTCCTGCATGCTTTTATACTTCAGAAACAGAGAAATTTGCTGCCAAGTTTGCAAATTACAGGATATTCTCATGACCCCAGG
>JAOWBC010000539.1:3902553-3917221 GCA_028566105.1 Hypoplectrus providencianus | reverse complement strand
CATCTATCCATCTATCCATCTATCCATCTATCTATCTATCTATCTATCTATCTATCTATCTATCTATCTATCTATCTCGTCATCCTGCAGTCCTCAGATCTTGTGCATCTTGAGCATGTGAGGAATCAACACTTCACAGACTTATCTTCACAACTTCTCTTTACAAATCCACAGGTGACGTCACAGAGACTACATTATTTTTCCCCCCACATTTTAGACTTATAACGAGCAGCTTGTACAGACAACCAATGGTGTCGCTTTTTGGGTGAGGACAGATTCCAAATAAAACTTGTAAGGTTTTTAATCTTCAGTCTAATCACAGAAAAAAAAGACAAGCAGGACTATCAGTCAAGGAGGCTGTAAGTCGACGCTTTAATTACTGCATAAGCAGCTGTCCAATAAAAAACCAACATGTTTCAGAGAAGGACGGACAGACAGAGAGGCGGGACGCTGCTCTGAGACTTCTTTATTGGATATTATATTTGTGGACGACCATATGACACCGCATATGGCTGCAACCCTGCCTTTGACTGAAAGTGACGCTGTGAGGCTGCTGCATTGTTCAGGTTTCCACCATTTATTGTGACTGCAAAAGCAGAGAGAGATTCACAATATGCTTTAAATGGATTCAGCCAGTTTTAATTTGTGGTGCTGAGGCAGAAGGACGAGACGTCTCGGAGCAGGAAACACCTGAGACTTCACACAACTCAGTCAATTTAGATCACATCAATGTTTTACAGAACCCCGGCGAAATTGAAAAGAAAAAAATAATAACTTTTTCCTAAGTGTTTTCATTCTTTAGGTTCTGCTCCAAGAATATAAAACTTGTTTTACATGTAGCGGACCATGTCATCTGTCGGTTCTTGTATAAAGAGAAGTATAGAGAAAAGGCCTTTCAGCAGGAAACCAGCAATAATCTGTGTTAAACCTGCTGAGCTGCTGTATTACTGAAGCTCTTGGCAGGTGCAACCACACTGCAGCCTCGCTCAGTCGGTTTGAATAAGCCCTGGCTAGCTATGATCACCGTGAAACTTCAGATAAGCACGACTCGCACTCACACACGCCACGGGGACGCTGGATCTGCTCTGTCGCTGCTGTAACGTCAAAAAAGAAAAACCAATCACGATGCAAATAATAAACATGTTTTTGCAGCTCTGGAATCTGTAGCTGTATTGTTTGTGGAGGAGCAGTGGGCACGTGGGAGATGGGAAAATTATTTGAAGACACAAACAAGAGCTTTGCATGACTGCAGATGTCATGCAAATGTTAAAATATTGTCTTGTCGCTAGTTTTAACTGCTTTGTTTAAGTCGCTGAACTGGGATTTGCCTGATCTGTTCCATCAGCAGTGGCTGTCCTTCTCAGAGGCCGCAAAGACGAAATTAAAGCGCCCAACCCACCGTTAATGTGATGTACTGATTATGCAGGAGAGGGAAAAACTGCAACTCAGCTGCTTACTGTAACAGGCATGATGTGCTTCTCAGGGCCTCTGCTGTGTTTTTCTCTTCCAGGAAAACAGGCGAGGAAAATGGGCACCTGCTACTACAGACTTGAGCGCCAGGCACTTAAAAACACTTTGCACGTTGTTGCGACTGAGCGGACAGACATGGGGGTCTGAAGGTCGACAGCTCTGTGATGCATGACAGAGGAACAGGGTTTTCTGCTAACGGCACCCCGGCGTTGCTTACAGCGAGGTCAGCATTTTACTCACTTCGCTCTAACACGCACTTGTCCGCTCTGGATTTCTGCTCCGAGACCGCAGACACATCAGGAGATTGATGGGTCAGCAGCCCGTCTTCACTCACTTACGTGTGTCTGTGAGCGTGCAGGCCTGTTATCTTACCCGCCGCACCCAGTGCAGAGAGGCGAGAACAGTACAGCTGCACCAATCAATATTTTTATATTAGCAGCATCATATGATGAAGGTGCCCTCTTTGATGCCCCTGTGGTAGATAAAACATGGTAAAGTGACCTCTGTGAAGCCCTTCAAGTGGAGAAAACTTGATAAAATGCCCCTTGAGGTGTCTGCCAGATGAGAAAACATGATCAAGTGCTTTACAGGGTACCCAGCCACTGAAGAAGGGAGACAAATTGGACCTCTTAGGCACCCTTACAGTGGAGAAAACAAGATGGAGTGTACCCTAAGTTGCCCTATCAGTGAAGAAACAAAATTAAAGGCGCCTTTTTATTAGAAAGTATAAGATGCTGTGCCCCTTAAGAAGCCCTGAGTGTGGGGAAAATGTGTTAAAGTGCCCACTAAGCTACCTTTCCAGTGGAGAAAAAGTTATAAAGTTCCCTCTAAAATGCCCTTGCATTGGAGAAAATGTAAGAAAGTCCTGCAAAGGTGCCTTTCAGTGATAACATGATGCGGTGCCCTTTAGGATGCCATTTCATTAGAGAAGATTTGATGCAGTGTGCTCTAAAATGAAGAAAATATTCTGAAGTCCTCTCAAGTAACCCTTCCACTGAAAAAGAAAACAGTAGTGTCGTGCAGTGCCCTCCATGGTGCCCTTCCAGTGGAGAAAACTGGAGAAGGTTTGATAAACACATTAAGTGCTGCTGTAGCTGAATCAAAGTTTCCTACAAGCAGGTGAACATAACACATGTCATTTCATACTTAAAATGTCCTAAAATACTCTTAAAATACTATAATTTCCAGCATGCTTAAGTGGCAAAAAAATGTGGTTAAAAAACAACAACACTCAAATTAGAAAAAAATTAACTTTGAGATAACTTTGATTTTAGTTTTTCAGTTTTCTGTCTCTTGTTCCATAAACTGACCCTTTAAAGGACGCAGAGAGTTTTGTATTTAAACTCTGCCTCCGTCTCTCTCTCTCAGTGAAGCAACAACTGTTAAGAAGGAAGAGACTCAATCAATAAGTGCACTATGTTCAGCCGAAAAACTCCCAAAGTTAAAAAGTCAAACATCTCCCTTCCTTCATGGAGAGAGATTTCTTTATTGACAGATGACTTCTACCACAAAACTGCTTTCAAAAGGATGTTAATGGAGTTTTTGAAAGTTGACTGATCCAGTCCTTCAAGAGCAGAACTCCATCTCTGGCCTCATTTTGATCTCTTTGTCTGCAGCGTGTCCGTTCAGAACAAAAAGGCTCTAATGTTCCTGTGATAAATACCATAAATGACATAGGACCGGATGCTGGCACGTGTGGCACATGGCATTTATTTCATGCATCAGGCTGGAGATGTAAACTAGCACAGCAATTAGCAGACCATTCAACAAGAAATAGGAATAATTCACTGTACATTTAAATGACAAAAGGAACATTGATTAAGAACATTATACATCCTATTATATTCTGTCAAGAGAAACTATTGTCCTGTGTGTGCATGTGTGTTTTGTGAAGTGGGGAAGGAGGGCCCGTTGTGCGGCAGCTCTTGAAGCTAATCGTATCACTCACCACTGCATCTAATAAAAAGAGAGACTGGAAATGAAGACAAATTGATCCCCAAACTTATTTTATCACGTTGGTCTGCTGCCGTGAATCCAAGAGAGACAGGTGTTACTCAAACCATCCAAGTGCCAGCGTGTGTGTGTGTGTGTGTATGTGTGTGTGTGTGTGGAAGCGGGGTCTCACAGCATCAGTATCATCACAGCTAACTTCATATCTGCATTGTTTTGTGCCCAGAATCACAAACACACACCTGGACCGGAGCTGCAGCCACAACACGTTTGCACCCGGCGAGCAAATAAGAAACAGTTTAGAGAGGAAGACATGCTTTTGTTTGTACGTTTTTTAAAGATGGCCAAACTGGCAGCAGGTCTTTTTTTAAAGTAGGTGTCTTTGGAAGCTGATAAGTGGTGGAAAAGTATTCAGATCCCAACAGAAAATAGATCCCAAGTACACATAAAAAGACTGTGAAATGACGCCACTATAAGTTAAAGTTTTGCATTGAAAATGTACAAAAGTATCAGCATCAAAGTGTACTTAAGGTGTCAAAAGTAAAAGTACTTGTTTTGCAGAATGGGCTCAGTCATTGTTTTCTATATTCCATAAATATTATTCAATTACTTGTATGAAATAATTTATGTAGGTAATGTTTTGGTTTTGTAAAGTTAAAGCTAATTTGAACTACTTAATATAATTCTGTGAGTTGTTTTTTTTTTTTTTTAAAGTTTGTAATTACTTCAGATTTATCATTTTTCATGTAACTTAAACTCTGAAATCTCTCCACTACAATTAACAGTCCTGAATTCAAAACTGAAGTAATATTACAAAAGTATCAGCATCAAAGTGTACTTAAAGTTTCAATAGTAAAGGTTCTTGTATATATATTCAAAAAATATTATTGGATTATTTGTATTTATGCATTTATGCAAGCAGCGCTTTAATTTAGTAAAGATAGAGCTCATTGTAACTTAAAAAAATGTCTAATCACTTCAAAATAATCTAAAAATATACTGGAGTAGAAGTAAAAGTAATACTCACATAAAATACACATACAAATTGTACTTGAGTAAATTTCACCATTGGAAAACAGCATTGGGGTTATCTGGGTGAGGCAGCTCATAAAATGACACATTCAGGAGCGCAGACAGACAAAAGCGGAGCGGAGCAGCGATATCAGGCTCCTGGTGACAGCGACACTTTGAGTAAACTTTTAGATACGACCTGAAATAATACCAGAAGTGAAATCTGTGAATTTCTTCCACACACAGAGTGTCAGCTCGGCTCCTTCAGCTGGTCTGTGACTGAAAATACCACCAAATGAGAAACTGTCAGTTTGGCTTTCACACTGTCTGAAACACTTCTCAAACAGTTTTCTCAGACTCAGAAAGTGAGCTAAGGTGCAGGAAGGTGGGACAACAGCCTGACAGAAGATACAGAAGAGTTTTTTTTTTTTTTTCGTTTTCAGAAGATGTCCCTTTACTTTGCAACCTGCCTGAAAAGAAAACAAGACTGGAAAGTTTATAGTCGTGTTCGTGACCCAACAGTGACCTGAGGTGGTTTTATGTTAAATATCAGACTCAGGCCAAAAATAAAAAATCCAACCACATTAAACAATTATATTATACCATATAAACATTTTACATAATTGTTGGAGTAATAATCATTTTTATCCTTTATGGTAACCAAGATTTATCTGAAAAAAACATAATGGAAATTAACTTCAAATTCAATAAACTTTTTGTTGTTTTACTTGATTTGTTTTTTGGTTTGTTTGTTTGTTTTTGATGGTATTTTCATCCATTTTATTGCATTTTATTTCAGATACCACTGTCATTATTCCCTCTTTTTTGTTTTTGCTCTTTTTAAAGTAATTATTCAGCATTCATTTCCTCCCATTCTTGTCTTCACTTGTTCTGTAATCAATAAATTCATGAGTAAATTAACAGATAGATGTGTTACTTGATAAAATATATATATATATATTTGAGCCATTTTTAGACATTTAAACAGTGAAAAGTCTTTTTTAATATTTGTTGTGCACAGGTTCCTCTGACTGTCATTTACTTTCCTTAAGCTTTTTCACTCTGAGCTGCTTATAAATCCTTTACAATGTACTAATGTGGTATTTTACCGAGCCTTTAAAAACAAACTCGCCCCTGTGGTGAACTTAACCGGGGTCATCCAGCTGAAGGACGTCCAGCCACCCGGCCGTCCACCCTGTCCCAGCATATCCACCGGCCTTTATGTGCTTTTCACATAATCACATATAATCTAAAATGTGTGTGCTGCTCGTTTCCTCTTCTATGAGTCCAAAAGTGAAATATAAAGCTTTATCAAGTGAGACTGTATTGGCTTTCCTCCTCACGTGTCCCACATTAGTGCAACCTGTAATTCCATATTTACCACAAGAGTCGTACTAAGTGATAAGATCAGCTTCAGATGCAGCCTGAGGCAAGGTGAACACTAAGGCATCTGAACTTAAAGTGGGATTTTCTGTTGGAGGACACAAACGGACCCTTTGTCTCCTCCCTGGTCTCCTAATGAATTGGTTTTAGCCTGTTTTGGAGCAAATTATCCTTCCCTCTCCTCCTAATTTTCCAATTTGCTGTGTCATTTATACCTAATTGAGGACCGCACTGGGCTGTATTACTCTCACAAATAGGGTGATATAGTTTATTGAAGGTCTGCTTTATACAGAGGGGCTGGTAAACCAAACATCAATTGTGGACCGTACAGAAGATGGGAGTTTTTCCCGGAGGCTGGGGAGCTTTGCACAGAGGCTTTAATTATTTCTCAAAGGCAATCCGGGCCATTGCTCCAGCGCTCATTTTATGGTCACTTTCCTTTTCTGTCTCTGATGGAGGTAATGAATGGGGTGAGAATTCACTTTATTTTATCCCTGCTCTGTCGCCCTTCCTGATATTTTGCATCTCATATT
Source organism: Hypoplectrus providencianus (assembly GCA_028566105.1). Taxonomy (NCBI): domain Eukaryota; kingdom Metazoa; phylum Chordata; class Actinopteri; order Perciformes; family Serranidae; genus Hypoplectrus; species Hypoplectrus providencianus. The sequence continues at coordinate 3,910,874 of JAOWBC010000539.1, read as the reverse complement.
CGTCTAACCAAATAAGAAAAGCTTGTTTCCAACCTGCCGGGGCCAGGTCCAGCATGGGAATGAGTGGCAGCACGGAGCTCAGGTCAGTGGATCCGCTGTTAGAGCTTCTTCCACGTTAAAACCCTCTGCAGGCAGGAGCTCGTTTCCCGGTTAGGAAAGTGTATGTTTGTGCCCTTGACTCTCAAACTGTTCAAGCAAAGGAAATGTCAAACAACGGAGGTTATATATATTTTAAATAACATAATTAAAGCTTATTGGTGTGAAAAAAACATGGGTTGGCAAACTTTACCATCCAAAGAGTCATTTTTGGTCAAAAAAAGAGAAAGAAAATGCCATAATGGAGCCGGAAGTGGACACCAGCAACACTCATAGGTCAGAATGAGCAATTATTTGAAAAACTCAAAAATAGACTTGAAGTTTGCAAAATTTAGAGGTTCAGGTGTCAGGTCTGAGACCTTTCATTAGCTGTGATGCACATTCTGGTTTACTTTATCATGCTTTATATTAGCTAGCTTAGATTTTTACGATTGAAATTTTCAGCCATGGGAGCCTGAGAGAAGCAGGCAGAAATCTACGTTTCAGAGCCACAGGAGGGCCTCTGAAGCAGAGGTTTGTCTCAGTGCAGTCAGCCCAGAGTATCCTGTTATTTTCAGGGCCTGAATTCTGCAGGATGTGTTTTGGCAGCAGATGTTGGTTGTGCACCCCGCCCATCGTCAGGGGTGCCCGAGCGACAGAGGGGCCGCCCATCAAAACGCCATCAGGACCCTGCTGGCCAGCAGACCAACACATGCCCAGAATGCATCATGCGGGGGCCGTTCGGTCCCATTTAACTCTTCCTCCCGTCTGCCACTTCTCTTTAGCATCAGCTCGCGTCCTCCTGGCTCTCCATCACGGAGGCAGGCACAACAAAGCGTTCAGCGACATTTCTCTTTCGGTTTGCGCTGACAAACCAACTTAGCAAAAGATGAGTCCCGACCCCTGGCTGGCTCCCTATGAATTGAGTGAGAGACAGTGGCAGACGGAGGTGTGGGCATGTGAATAAATTGATTAGCGGGGCACTTGACGGATGGGATTTATAGGAGGCCGAGACGCACCAGAGAATTAATTTCGCTAGGAGAACATGCCTCTGCCAGGTTCATTCGTCTTGGCAGCAAATTTGGCAGCTTCCCCAAGTCTGGGGGCTCAATTAACCAACGGCTCCAGCAGTTTGGGGAGGAACCGGCTTTGTTGAGAAATACGCCACATTCATGTGTCAGACACACGTGTTGATGATAATAGATTTTGGGAATACAGAATGAAAGAGAGAGATGGGAGGGCGGGAGAGGTGAGGAGAGGTGGTGAAAGGCGGAGTAAAGGGCTGAGAGAGGAGACGGATGGAGGTGGGGTTCAGTGTGAGAACAAAAAGACAGGGACAGAAAGGTTTGTGGAACATTAAAGCATCTTGACCTGCTGTCTCCCCCTTAAGATCCACTGCAGCCCATCCCAATGCTATATAAAATAGGGCATGATGAGGTTATTTTAGCTCATTTAAAGGCCCCATATTATAAAAAATATTAATTTCCATGTCTTTGAGAATTTGAGCAGGTTTTGGTACTATAATATCACTGTGAATGTATCAAATCCATGGAAAAATGCACACGACCCATATTTAGAAACTGTGCCTTCGGTTGCTTAATTAGATTTTATCGGAGTGTTACTGCCAATGATGGAGGCTTCGCAGCCATTTTGTCATTGGTCCCTCGTTCTCCTGTAGTTCATCTATCAAGTGGGTGATGTCATAGCTGTCTGAAATATGAAAATATTGATTAGTGCAGCTTCACTGAACCAATTTTGCACAACTGTGTTGCTTTAAATCCCTCAATTTCTTTGCACTGCTGTAAACCACTGCACAGAAAGAACGCTAATACACTGTTTCTTGTGCCGAAGTGTTGAAGCGTCTCACACTGTGCGTCTCCCTTCACTATCTCAGGCTCCAGTCCCTCATCCCGAACATCTCAGCGGATGATTTATGTAGCAGTGTTGCTCTGTGACCTCAAAATCCGCCCCATCCATACCGCACCTGTCACGGCGCCACTGCCTGCGTGCTTACTGAAAACCAAGCCATCCGTGCAAAATGGCAATTTTCCACCCACCTAGAGAATGAAAAAAAAGGAGGATCCAATCCATTCGGATGCAAAAGTAGGAAAAAAAAATTCTATGATATGTAGAGCAGGTGCGCGAGGGCTCGGTGCTCCGCTAACGAGGGAGCTGAACTGCACGCACCGTTGACCACAACATCTGTCGTTTGCAGGGATGCAGAGTTTTGGTTTTTACCTCTGCAACACAGTTTGCACAGCGAGAGACAGCAGATGATAAAGCACTCGAGATGGATACAGATGGAAGGGACCAGGCCCGGTTTCAGCTGGGGGCACAAGAGTTCCCATGCTGTGGCTTTGGAGCATATGATGCATGAGAATCCTGCGGGAATAACAAAGACTTATGCTTGTCTGTCTGGGCCCAAGGTGAGGCCCGGTCTGACCCAGCTCACCATCCCAGGTGGAAACCCTAACGAGCTCATCAGGCCTAACGGAGCTTAACAAGCTTCTAATTGGCAGCGTTATGATGTCCCCGAAGGTCAGAGTGCAGGTTTGTGTGCCAGCAGCGGGACAGGCTGCCACTTCCTGCCAACAGCACGTCACGTGACGCGCTAATGCCCCTTTGTGTAAACAAAGTCGCAGAAGGACACGACGAACTTCTTACATAAGCAAAAGAGTTTTACATGCTACAGAGGAAAATTACACCCACGAGTAGTGGACCAACACTGTCGAGGCGCTTTAATTTATCACCCTGTCTGCCAACATAAACTAAACAAAGCTCAGCAGTGTCGTGTGGAAACTCTCCTGAGACTCACTGCCCGATAACCTCACCTAACCTTAAAGTGTAACCTCACTGAGTCTAAACACAACTATTCAAAGCTATGAAATATGCAAAAGGTCAGTAGGTTGAGGTTGATAATATTTAAGTTAACAGACCTGACAGCTCCCCATACATGAAGCCAAAACATTTCCATCGCCCCCTGTTGGCTGGCTGCAGTATTGTAATAAAACCCCACGCATCCATATTAGCGGATTGGTCATGAGCTAAAATAAAAAGTGAGGTAAACTGGGTCTTTTTTTACCTTGAATGGATGTAGGTAGACCAGTTTCTAGCAATGACAGTAGGGTAGCATGGGAAGAAATTAAATATTTCCCTATAAAGACCTGATGATTTACCTCAAAGTATTCAAAAAGGTTGTAGTCGCAAGCCAAAACATTTCTATCGCCCAATGGTGGCTGGCTGCAGTATATAATATAGACCGCTCTCCCTCCATGTTACCAGATAAAACTTGGGACTGCAGTGTGACACAGGAAAGTAGTGATATAAAGTACTTGTAAACACCTATTGATTTACTATTGAATGCCGTAACTACAACACAGGACTGTGTCTGAGGTTCTTTATGTTGATAACAAGCTTGTGATTTTCTTTCTCCCATCCTCCACGCAAGGAGTAAATAGATTTTACTTGAGTTTCTGTTCAAAAGCTTTAATAATGACAGGGTTTGTTTGTTTTTAAAGAAAAACAGCTCATTAATCAAGATCTATAGCAATTAAATTATATTTAAATATCCTTTATTTTAACTGTGTTTGCATGTTTGGATTATGATGATCTAATGATTTCTAGAGTAGAGATCAACAGAGGACTTCCCAGCTTTTAGGTTCCTTCACTTGCTGCGGTTGAAGCAAGTGAAGGAGAAAAACAAACACATTTAACATTATTTTTCCATTTCAAAGATATTTGGTTTACATGAAATGTTTTGTAGATAAAAACACCAATTTAATTGAAGCTCAATCATTTTTCAGGGGGTATTTTCGAATCCAAGGCTGTTCTTAACCTTGAAAACATAATGACTATAAAATATAAAATTAAGCATTTTCCAAAGCTTTTAGCCTTTGTTGGATTGGGCAGGTTACAACAGGGGAAAAGGCAGAAGAGGCAGAAAGAAGGAAACTTCTATTATGAAATGCTGCCATCTGGTGGCCTGCAAGCTAAAGTACATGTACTTCGTGAACACATTTTTCCAAAAGACAAAACCTGTGCAGCAAAAACTCAAATAATGAAAGCATCAGTATTACCTGAATGGATTCTTTATTACAAAACCTCCCAGTATTCAACACAAATAAATCCCAAATAAACTGTCACACACAAAGAGATGTGGTTGAATTCCTTTATCACTTTTGCAGGTAATGAGTGAGTTATGTACACAGATGTCAAAATGAACCACACAAAAACATGTAAGATTACTTACAAATCAAAGTATGAACTCTACATCATATTTGCAGTACATATATGTCCATTTATTGTCTCACAAGGTTTGCAGGAAAACTAAAGATCCTGACAGGAAGAAAAGACTGACAAAGAACTAAAATGAGACGGACATTAGGCAAACTTCCCTCAGGGATTAAGCCTAAAACTACAAAGCAGAAGGTAACATTCACACGAAAATCAAAGAACAATAAGTAAGGCCCTTAACAAGACTCTCCTACGGAAAGTGAATGATTACATGGGAATAACACGCCTGAACCCACATTTATACATTTGACAGCTTTCATTATCTGAAGAAAACTACAAAGGGTAAAACAAGATACTGACAAAATGTGTAGAATCCACGCAAGTTACATCTTTTATAATCTCATCTATCAGTAAAAAAAACTACCTCAAACCATCCAATAGGAGAGGAGGCAAAACCTTAAAATAAAGATAAAATTTATTAAAAAGTAATGTACAGGTTGATAGCGGCCGGTCACTCAGATGTTCCACAAAGTGCTGTGAGGCGATTCTGACAAGAAGAAAGAAAAAGAAACATAAGGAAGAATAAAAGCACATGCAATCATTTCAAGTTTATTAGAAAAATATATCTTGTAGCAGAAAAATAATTATGCAGAAGTGATTTACCTGCAGCTGCCGAATGCTCCTCAGAGCGGTTTCATCCAGCACAGACAGGTCCACTGAGTCCATCTGACTGGCCAACAACTGGAGGCTCTGCGCCAACAAATCACAAAACATTTGGTTGGTAAATTCCTTTTTAACAACTTTTAAACCTTGGAAACGCAGCATTTCTATGAGGTGTCTTCACAGATTACCAGAACACTGATATTATTATTTAAAACATCACAACGTATATACCATCACAAGGACGTCATTAGTGTGTGCGCTCACCTCTCCGTTGCCGATGGGGACGTTAATGACGATGTCAGTGTTTCCTGATGCAATGGGAGAACCGTTGACTGAAATGCTGTACACCCTCTCTTTGTGGCGAGGAATCCTCACAGCGGGGGTCTTTGGAAGCCTGAGGAAATAAAGCTCCAGTGGTGAGTTCTAAGATCCCCTCACCATGAATAATGCCTCCAATTTTAAAATAACACACAAGATCCAGTGGAAGTAAACGGCACTTGTTAGCCCATTACAGCAGCATTATGAGAACAAGCCTCCAGTGCCCACATAATGTACAATATATGACTGTATAAAGAGGCTAAATCCACTTCCACTCAGATCTATAAAAGCAAAATGCTTTTAAGATCATCCTGAGATTTGATGACAGTAGTTTGGGAGTTTTCCTGTTGTGCATTTAGACAATTAAGAATCAGTGAAAAGAACCAACTGTATAGGAATGTACACTAAAACCCTTTATTACTTTAAATAGTAACTCTGGAAATAATATGGCAAGCAACTTATTGGTGGGAACGCAGTGTCTGAAGCAGTCAGTGGACAGCTGGATAAAACGCCCCATTGCTATTCTGGAGAGTTTGCTTACATGCTGCTCTCAGGTTTTTAATCCTCACTTCAACTAGGTGCAGAAAGTTAATCCCAACGAGCAGAGAAAACACAGGGATACTAGAAGTTTTTTTGAAAAGAAAAACTGGTGTAGTGCAGCTTTAACAAAAATGGCTGCTTACCTCGGGTCAAAGCGCGGCGTAACAAGGGGAGTGGGGCCCATCATCAAAGAAGAATCCAGCATAGACCTGGCAGGAGTGACCATAGGCTTCCTGGTGGATCTGAAACCAGATTAATGAGTTAGTCTGACATTGCTGGGCCTATTGAACTCAAGAAAGGAGTGAAAAAAAAACAAACAAAAAAAACAAAAACAAAAGAGAGAAGGGCTTCACCGTCTGATGGAGGTGTTCTGCTTGCTGACTGACAGCGCTTTTGCCCTTTTTGATGTAGTTGGAGGTTTCTTGGACGCTTTCCCCTGAATTAGGAACAAGCAGTTAAACACCAGGAAGTGGCCCAGCAAAAATGTAATTCCACAGCAACTATCCTCTCTGTACATTTATGTTGGTTCATGCTCTCAAACACTCAGCTGGGATTTCTTCCTCTTATGCATGCTCAACTTAAAACCAGCCATTACCTTCCTTGTGGTGCTCGGGGTTTCTTCATCCTCTGAGCCAGATTTGCCTTTTTTCTTGGACACTGACACAAAATAAACAGGATGAAAGTTAATGTTTAGTAGTTTTCAAACCATGATTTCTTCTCTTTGGGTGGGAGGAATTTGTTGTTTGTTGTCTCCATTCAAAGTAGCATCAGCAGAAGTACAGCGTTAGTAGACTTGTTTCTTTTGAACAAATGCTTTAAAGAGATTTAACATACTTTTCTTGACTGATTTCAGGAGGACTGCATGGTCCTCTGCCACAACGCTCTCAACAATAGCAGCTTCCTCTTCTCTCTGTTAACAGAGGCAAGTTTATTAAGAAGTGAATGAATGATACAGCCTGCCTGCATAAGCAAAAGGGATTCTGCAACCTGTGACTCAAGATACTCAATACTCAAACAGACTCAACTCACCTTCTTGTTATCCACTTCTGGAGACTTTGGTTTTTCAGAATCTACAGAGAGGGGGAAATGTTTTTCAATGGAGTTTACAAGAATAAAACAATACATGAAGTAGTTTCTCTTTTCACAAAATATGTAACACTAGCATAGTTCATCTGTTTTAGAAATAACTATGTAAAACATGTTTCAACTGCAGAAATAAAAAAAACAACAATCTGAAGTGACAATTTTATGAGAATAGCACAAAAAGTCAAAGAAGCCTCTGTGGCACAACTGGAATATTTCCTTAAAAAGAAAAAATGAGAGAAGAGACTAAAGTATCAACTCACTGAAATGTTCCGTCCAGGGCGTTTGCCTGACAGCCTTGGGGAGCTTAATTAATGCCATGTTGTAGCTGTTGTCAACATCTTTCAGCAGCTGGTTGATCCTCTCTTTGAGCTGCCCCACCCTGGTTTTCACTGTGAAAACATAACAAAAGTTGTACATTACCAAGCAGGTTAGTAAAAAAATGTTTTATATATATATTAATGATATTATTAGTTGACTCCAGCACATCACATCAGTAGCAACACTTACAGTTGTGTTAATTCAGATCTTACAAGAAATTGATGTCAAAGAAGACACTACATCCATCACAAATTGTGGCCCAGAGAGTGTAGAGTACCAGCACAGTACTACTGCATAATTATTTATTCATCCAATATAATTTGTTTTCAGTGAATTGGAGCAAATACAACTGTTGAGTCTGTCTATATTCTTCATAATTTTACATGTGTTATTGTTTCAAGTGTTATACAAATGTATTTCTTCGTGCTTAAATTGTTGGTAGTTTATTTCTTGTGAATTGTGCTTGTTTCTATGTATTATTTTACTGACTATTTTTGTAATGCCATCTTAGCTGGTGTAACTCTGGTAATATCTCTGTTGAGAGAATAATCAAGAGGTATATCATCTTATTTTATTAAGATCATGGTAGTGTAACCAATAGTATAAAGCAAGCCTTAGATATATTTACCTTCGCTGTCGAAATCCTCCAGAAAGGCCTCCAACTTGGCCGTCTTGGGGTTATTTTTCCGTTGTTTGGTGGTCCTTTTCCTGGGAGCCATGTCTATATGGACAGGCAACAGAGAATAAGGCAACTTAACCATAGCCTGACAACATTAAAGAGCAATATTATGATGTTACATACTGTAGCGACAGAACAAAACTACATGCAGCATTTACTAAAGAAACTGCCGACATGTTGGCAACGTTTATCAAGCTAACCAACGGTTAGCAACACGCTAATGTCCGTTGTTTAGCTAGTTTCTCGCAATTTTGCTGACTCTCTTCACTGACAGTTTCTTTCATAATCACAGATTTTTTAATGAAATACTTTAAATAGCCAGATTTTGACAGTTTATAGACGATTATTTACCTGTTTGTGTTTTTCTTCGTCGGACTCTTTCTCCTCCTTCACGAAGCCGTTTTCAAAT
>JAOWBC010000539.1:3880383-3896092 GCA_028566105.1 Hypoplectrus providencianus | reverse complement strand
AATTTCCTAGAAATGATGAGAACACACAATCTAAGTTATAGGCATAAAATACCAATTTATTACTTTGCACATTAACACAAGTATTCCCTGCAGGCTAAAAAAAAAGAAAAAAACAAAAGAAAAAAAAATAATTGAACATGTCACAAAATAGCAATAACAGCGAGTGAATGGCCCTCTGCTGGGGGCGGAGCTAGAACAAGCCCCGCCCCCTCACATCCGGTCAGAAAGGGTTCCGTTCATTCACAGAATCGGAGCGTTCCATTCACGGAATTGGAATGTTCCAATTCTATGATTCTATTGCTATGAGACAATCACACACAGCTTCAGAGACCACTAGCAGAAAAACAAAAGAAACAGAGCAGAGCTATAACAAACCCCCAAAAAAGGAACCGAAAAAAGGAGAAACAAAATAAACTTAAAATACACAATACACAATGTCAAATTACAAATCCGTTAAGATATAACAATATATCAAAGTGAGAGGAATTTAAAAATAATTCATGCTCTCTATCGGGGCACAGAAAGAATTATGGATTCTTTTTTTAAAAAGGTTAAAAAGAGGTAATGCTGCTCCCTTGATGCCATGGGGACCCCCGCACAAAGAGGAAGTGCATTTGTGAGGAGTCAGCAGAATTGGAGACAGGAGAGCCTCCAACGCAGAGGTGTGGCCACAGGTACAAACCAGGAACGAGGAGACAAAATGGATGCTCACTACGGTCACCTGGCAAAGAGGAGAGGGGGTCCGGTCTTTAACGGGTCCACGTTTGAAGAAAGTACCTCGTTTGGATTTGAACACGACGCAAAGATCCGGCCCCCCTTGCCTCTGAAAACAGCTTGTACCTCCCAAATTACTGACATTTGTGTAGGAATCTTTAAAATGCATCTTAGAGAGACTGGACAAATATTGCTAGCCTAAAACAGTCCCACTAAACTGATTAACATTTACCCAAAAAAAAAGCATTTATATTTTTTCCTTTCTCATAATAAATATGATTCCAAAAAAAGTTTTTTTTCGTTTTTTCTTTTTTAAAAGGACAATACTCTGGCATGCAGGCGAGCAATGTCTACATTTTGTTACCTTAAAGAAAATTGTCTAAAGCCTACATAACTATTCCACCAAATGCACATTCCCACTGATTGATACAAGCAAATAAAATAAACCAAAAATTAAAAAAATAAAAAGTACAGATACACAATAGCGAGAGACCAACAACCACAATGAGTAGAATTATAGCTTTGTTTTTCCACATTTGAAAACTGGAACTGGGTTAATATTGCTTTGCAATGTTGTTACAAACAGGGAGTGATCATTTATCTGACTGGAGTTTAATGATCGAATGTTGGTGAGGATCTTAAACAAATTGTTCCCCGTTAGAGATGCCAGAAGAATATTTCATCACAGCCAGTTAGGCTAGGTAAAACTAGTGCACGTTTGAAAAACCGATCTGCCCTCTTTTAACAAAGTAAAACTTATTGCATGCAATGCCTGGACAACAGCCTCCTGATCCCCCCCCAACCCGCTGGTCCTCATCATTTCCTGCTTCTCTGCTGACGCCAACGCCCACGCCTTCAACAGGCCGGTGCTCAAACTCATTCATAGTAAACCTGCTGCTTTACGGGTGGTTTATTACAAAAGAGTTTTTTACTGAGCTGTCCCCTCCTGATGAGGCGTGCACGTCGACTGATTCTGCAAACTTTTCCTGTCCAACATCTTTATGCAACACCAGGGGAAACCACTTGTGCAGCTGTCACCACAGGACTGATGTCACTACCGTTTCCGTGACAACAGCTCGCCAAGAGTTTGCACAGGGGAGGGGATCCAAGGGCAGTGCTTATGCTTATTGTGAATTCATTTAATCCAGTGTTAAAAATGCATAAAAATATGAAACAAACACCGTCAAATAGCAGAGACTTTAAGGTGGGTATACTTCAAATACACACAGAGTTATAGAAACCATTTTTAAAAAGTCTAAAAATTCAACTCATTGCCTATCGCAAACCATTTTTTTTTTAAACAAATCCCTTAATCTAGGTTCTCTCTGATTACAATCCCTGATTGTCTCCATCTATCTGACCATAAACCAACCCAGCTGTGTGATAAACACAGCGGCAGATCTGTTTTACCAGTCGGAGTGCTACACTATACCTCGAAGCTGCCGCTAAAATGTCGCTCACATCCGAACCTACAGAGGAAGCATGAATTAATCCGTCCTGGGAGCCTACTTCTTCTCACCGTTAGCCAGAATGCTACAAAAAAAGTTTTCCAACCCATAGCTCTACCCACTAACCTGCAGCTCAACAACTGAAGTCTATTCCTGAAGTCGCACTAGTAACTATATAACTGGCTTTGCTGCCGACCATAAAATTTCATCACAATAGTAACAACATTGACAACAACGATAACAACAACAACATCAATGGTAAACTACTAATTCTAAACAACAGTTTTTTTTAAGATAACCACAAAACATCTTATATTAAACTTTTACAAATCTGCTTTGTTGATTCGTATGTATAAATGCATAAAGGTAAGAGAGATTGAGAGTGCCCTCTGTTGCTTGCCTAGCGTCCCGGGTCAGTGCAATGAATTGGCCAATAATAGCAAAGGAGACCTCAAAAAAACTACGTCTGTTTCCGGCCCTTGATACTACTTCTACAAATAAAAAGAGAACAAAAAAGAAAAGTCCAGCAGTGTCATCATATAATCTTTCAGATAATCAGGTCCAAAGAAAAATAAGATTCTGCTTTTCACAGACAGCAAGGCTGATAAAGACCATACTCTGTGTTTAATGCCTTCAGCCATTCAACAGGTCCCAATGCTGAGCCAGTCACAGGCCAGACCGCGGTTACCACTGCTACACAGTCAGACCGGACTTCACTTATTACTTGAAATGTATTAAATTGATTTTTAATCAGGGATTCAATGATGTTTTTTTGGAGGCACAAAAGGAGCAGCTGGTTCCCAAAGGTGCAAATCCCAAGCATCAGCTGGCTCACGCTGATGCTAAATATAAAACTCAATACATTTCAATGAATAGGTGAGCCAGGACTGCTACAAATACCCACACCAGCCTCGACGAGGCCTGTTTAAGTCATATGTCTCAAAGTTGCTCTATAGATGTAAATATATGCTTATATGTACTGTATGTGTGAATATAAAAACAACAAATCTGAGGCATTTACAGCAGTTATCTCCTTGATTTCCCTTTACAATTCAGTGGCCTGCCATGAAACACATGCACACACACACACTCTCATACAGCAGTACATGTATATACAGATGCACGCACAAACACACTCGCACACGTACAGATTTCTTCGCTATAAGATGGGAGGAAAATCGTTAATGGGCATGGACACCCAGGTCACCTCGCTTGTTAAAGACCGTAAAGGAGAAAAAGTTAAAACACACGCTCATAAAAAGGAAAAAAATATATATATATCATTCTCAAAAGGTCGACTCCCCCTCCATCTCTTTTCATGTAGAGTTCCCTCCCAACCACCCAATAAACCCAAGACCTTGTGACAGATTTTGCCCAAAGGGGCTTTGAGGTAAAAGTAGATAAGAGTCCTGCTTAGCTGGGAGAGCTAAAGAGCTGCGCTGACACACACTGTGCCAGTCCACTCCCTTGCTCAGTGTATCTTACAAACACAAGAGTGCAGACATTCAAATAGAAAAAACAAAAACAAACTCAAAATAATGGCTCAACTTGTAGTATGTGTGTGTATGGTTTGTTTTTGTTTTTTCGTGTTTTTTTTCTTTTTGTGCATTGGAAACCCCTTCGGGTTCGCAGTGCTGGATTGCTGGTTTGAGAGGCGGCTCGTTTGGGAACGCTGGTTGGAGATTGTTCCTTGAAATTAAAAAAAACCTGCCGGACATTGAGACACGGCAGATTTCCCTTGTCCAAGAGCCGCTTTGGTGCAGATTCAGAAAATGTAGAGTGAGTGTGAAGAGAAATAAAAAAAGAGACAGACTACAAAGAGAGAGAGAGAGATGTGGGAGGAGAAGAAGAAGAAAAAGAGAGTGGCAAATAAGAGATAAAAAGACAGAAGAAGAAGAAGAAAGGGAATCCGCGGGTGGACTGGCTGACACGCTCGCTAGCTCAGGCGAAGTACATGGTGTGCTGGGTATCATAGTGGATCTGAACAGCCTTGGCCAACGCCTGGGGGTCCCGGCCGTTACTCTGGCCCGACACGTGGCTTCCTTCAGCACTGCGAGACAGAAAAAAGCAGAGTTTAATTTGACTTTCAGAGTTAATATGAACTCTGAAACATCCAGGTGAGATGGGGTACTAGGGTCGGAAAAATCAAAAAACGATTTCAGTGTAGACCAAAATAACTGCGTTGATGATTTTGACCATGATAGAGCAGCCCCAGAGGGCACAGACACTAAAACAAGAATGAGGAGCTGTGTTCTGGGAGTAGTTAAGAAACACTCGTGCCTCTCCTGGCCTCAGGTCAGTTCAGAGCACTTTCTCGCTTTCCACCTTTTTCTCAGATGCAAACGCCTGACCAACACACTGGAAACACGCATATCAGGGTGCCACTCACCTGTCATGATCTTTGTCCACCAGGTGGTAGCGAGCTCGGAAAGCCACGAGCCTGGCGTAGTAGGCCGGTGCTGGGATGGAGACGGAGCGTGTGCAGCGGACGTAGGTGTGGCACAGCTGGTAGGTGAGGAGCTGCAGTTCATCGGCAGTGAAACAGTTGTCATCCCACAGGACGTGGTAGTGGGAGGGACGACTGGTTCCCTGAGGGCAGACGGGACACAAAGCGTTTTATACCAATGCTGTACTGATAAATTTGTCATGATAAAATGCACTATTTTCACTTAATGTGGATCTTTGCATTCTCTTAGACTCTTGCAGCAGTTCTTCCAAGTTTTTAATATAAAGTTTAAATTGACCCTCTTCAGAATAACAAACCAGCTAAACCTGCTTCTACTCAAAAACTGTCTGAGTTCGTTTTGGACACTCAACTGGCTCCCTCAAATCGATCGGCCACTGAATGTTAAGTCAATATTTGCTTTAACACATTGTGCAAAACAAGACATTGGTTTCACCACTGTTAGTTCTACCAGGTGTCTGAAAAGGACAATAAACGTATGATTTTAAATAGATAAAATAATAAAGGTTTCTAACAGACAAGCATATTTCTGTCACTCCTACAAAACACTGCAAGTGTGTTTGTAGCCACATTTTACAACCATCCTTTTTAATTTAAATGGGACACATTTTTCATACTGAAGAGATAGTTTGTGGGTTAAAGCAGCATCCAAATCATGTAGTATATTGTCATTAAGCATCATTACAGTGGTAACCGCAGAGCGAAATTGCTGCACCCTTGGAAACAATTTTCACTGAAATGAAAAACTATCTGTAACCCAAATTCTTTTTCTCTCTTTTTTTCTTTACAAAAATGCAAAAGCCAAAAGATTTGGAGAAAACTTGGAACCAGTGTGTCGAACTCACCTGAATCCCAGCGTGGCTGCACAGGTAGAAGTCGAACTCGGACGGGTGTGTGATGGTGCTGTCCACCGTGGTGCCTGCTGGGACGTTACCGCTCTTCCCCACCTGCAGCGGATGAACAGGTTAAAAAGACTTGCATGAGTGTTGTATATTAAGTAGAAAAACAACTAAACACAACTTGAGACAAATCATGTTTTCATTAATTTAATTCTATGTTGATTTTTCAATACTCACTTAAAAACAGTTAACAATGCTAAACAGGAGATGGAAATACTTTTTCAGAATAAGCAAACATTAAACTTTCATGACTGTTGAGCTGTTTCCAGAATTATATGTAGCTCAACTGAATGAAACTCCTGAATACTTCTCTCAAAAGTTGTCCATTAGCAACCTCTTTTGTGTTGTTTGTTCTCTCTCTGGCAATCTCTACTTCTTCTACTGTTAACTTAATTAACCTACAGTTACACACTGCACTGCCATCTTCTGACCAAACTAAGTTTATGCAGCTTTATTGATTTACTCTAAACCAGTTACTGGAAACTTAAAATTAACATTTTCTTTTATGCAACATCTCAAAATTTCACTTCAAACATTTCTTAGACTTTAAAGTAAACAAAGATTAAACTCTTACTGACCCTCTCAGCTTTGTCAGAGCAGAAGAGACGAGTGTGGTGACGTTTCTGAACCACAATGTAGGTAATGCCTGGCCTGTAATCCTCCTCCAGACTGATACAGGCCTTCCTGATGGCTATCAGCTCCGGCCACGCCACCTGAAAATAGAAACAAGACATTTAAAATGTATTCTATGAATACGCATTATAAAACTAGCACATATAATTCTTCATGTGTCTTTAAATGTATGATTTGACAGCCTCCTCTCATCATGAATCACAGCTGTCATTCCCTGCCAAGATGTTCACACGTGGGACTTGTGGGCCAAAAATTTGGCAAGAAAAAGCTGGAGGTAAGCATGAAAATAGCCGGTGCACCAATGCCAAGCTCTCACCTGTTTCATTTGTCCCTCAGACACACCACCACGGTAATAGATGATTCGTGTGGGCTTAAAGCGAGTGGACTTGTAGAACTGGATGAGCAGCTCTCGCACCATGTTGGTCAAATCTTGAATTACCTCCTGGCTGAAGAGCTGCTCCTGATGAGATGGAGGAGGAGAGCACTGTTGACAAAAACTTGAAGAGTCAACTCAGGGAAAAAGGTTAACAAGTGAAATAGCAATTTGCATTTTTGTTTTTGTTTTATTTGCACACACATAATACTGAAAAAAAACAAGACGAAAAGGGTCACGAAAGATCAAGAATCTACAGTTTTACACATTAAACCTTTTCTCAAATAAATGAGGAATATCGACAACAAGGGAAGTAAAACTAACTCATGTAACTGAGAAAAAAAATAAATCACAGACAGTTATCACATACAATGAGTGCAAGTCTTAGCATCGGCAGAAACAAGAAATACATTTAATATAAAAGGGGGGAAATAATGAGAACAAACATTTATTTATTATTATAAATCAAGAAAAAAATAGAAATAATGGATTAAATATCAGTGATAATGTCTTTCTAAGGATAACAAGTTCTTGATAGTGCATGATGACAGGTTCCATTTATGTTCACTACAATATCTGAGGGACTATACTCATCATTTTTATTGATTTGTGTTTATTGGTCATGCATTTTTCTTATTTGTCTGTTGTTTTATGGTCTTTAATTGTCTACACATTTTTTTTGTCTTATGCCTTTTGAACTGCACCGATCAGGTGGTTGTATCAACATTGATGTGTCAATTTGGCATCAGTTCATCAATGGATTGCTCAATTATTACAGTATTACAGAAAATCAATCAACCAAACGTCTTTCATTCATTAGTACACACATGTTGCAGTTACCTGGGACATGTCTTGTCTTGACGTTTGGACTCGCACTGTGGCGCAGTATCGGCTGGGGTGGCCGTCCATGCTGCCCACCACCGCCGCAATGGACGGTTTCTTCCCGTCACCTGCTGGAGGGTGTGTGACATCCGCACCAAGGAAGATGACAGGCTGCTGGAACACAGAGGGCCTGATGGGGGAACAGGAAACAAAAAAATATAAGAGACTTTGCATCACAGGGCTGTACATTACATTTTTTTTAACTTGTCAAATATGAGCAAAATGACAGAATGTCAGAAAATAAGATGTACTTTTCAGGTTTCTCAGAATTGGAGCACCAGATGAAATTTATGTGAAAATAATGAACTTAGATTGCTGTTCACCACATGATTACCAGTGGACTATTCAGTCAGAAAGCATCTGAACAATCTACAGCACTCCAGGCCAGAAAACATTCCAGGTTCCCATCTGGACTGCAAAAAGAAATGACTAAAAATCCACACTGACCTCTGATGAGGCACCAGGACGTTGTTGATTCCTCCCAGCTTGGCGTTGATCTTAAGACACAGGTTTGAGAGGGTCTGAGGGGACGTCTTCACTACGTTCTTCACCTGAACACACTGGGTGGCCATGCCAAGGAGAGTGTCACCCACCCGCTTCACCTCAGCTGTGGATAAAAACAGAGACACATTCAAGATTTATGTAAAAAATATATTGTTTAGAAAAGGACTTTGTACGAGCAGAAAAAAAGAAAATTGGATTTAGACAAACCAATCTTACATTCAACATGCTTTTAATTTTGTCATCATTCACTAAAATGTGACATTACATACTCTCTTACCATAGACTGGTGTTTTGCCAGGCAGGATGACCACAATCAGCTGCAGACCTACGTAAGACATCTTGAGGTGTTTGAACATGGGCTCCACGCTGTCAGCTCCTTGGGCGTATTTACAGAAACATGGCTGGCCTTGAATGGGCATCCCAGCATCCTTTGAGATCTTTCGCAGCTGGTCAGTGAAACTCCTATTGCAAAAACATTAAACTTTCATCAGACATCAGCAGTGAAAGATGCCACATATAAGAACATTAAATGCAGCAGGGTGAAGTATCCAAGACAATCAAGTTAATAAAATTAAAAAGTGTCAGTACAAAAGTCCATGAAAATCTATCCAATAGTTGTTGGTAATTGTTAACCTCGTGGAAGTGCTAAAGCAATAGTTAGGGAATGCCAACAGTAATTAGTTTATCATGTGGCAATAACAAATGTTGGTCCAAAGTTTGGCTGAGACAAAAATATCTTTAACAAATATCTGATGGACTGGCACAAAAGAAGAGGATTGAATGACCAAAAGTCATTTGAAGTCTTAGAGCCACCCTGAAGGCTCATCAGCTGTCACTTTCCCTTCTCAAGTTCATTTCTGGAACAAGTCTCATTATGAAGCCAAAAACTGTGACTCACTTGAGCAGGTCCTCTCGACACTGTTTCTGCGGGGCGAAGCAGGCCACGGCCCAGACCTTGATCTCGATGCCGGCGTAGAACTGCTTCCCTCTCATGTCCCAAACGCCCTGGTTGGGCGTGGCCACGGTTTTATTCTGCGGAGAGAGTCCCTACTCTCTTAGTCAACCCCCCGGTTGGATGAGCCAATACAAAAGGTACTACAGCCCAACTTTGATTTACCCACCATGCACAGACAAACATTTAAAGCACACGTAGCTGACATACAGACACTGCTACTTTCGAACTGATTTAACTTGGTAATTCAAATCTTTGTGTGTTCTGTGCATTATGTATTAATCTACACAGAGCATTAACAGTCTATACAGTGCACTGTGAGACTTATTTGGCAGAGAGTGATGCTTTGATGGCGCATAAATATCGTATTTTTATAGCTTTCCATATCAGGAGTCCAGACATGAACAGCAAACTAAAGTAGTGTATCTATTAGAAGACACATCATTAGGTGAGTGCTCTGACTTCACAGTGTGGTTGTGAATACAAATTCCAAAGAGCACTGGCTTTCAATTAAGTTAACAAGATTTGCCAAAGACCATTAAGAGCTTTTATTCTCCCAAACAGGGGACCACAATGAACTTCTAGAGAGTTGTTTGCCAAGAAGTTAAGAGCTTCTCCATCTCATTACAAGATTGTCTCAAAGAAACCTGATCAAAGTCACAGGATTTAAAAACTTTCCGATACAGCTTGATGTCAGGCCAATCACAGTGTATGTTACACAGAAAACAGACTTCTGCTTCTCCCATCTCAAATATTGAACATACAGTCAAAAAGTATTCATTTTGTTTATGTGAATAATTTTAAGTAACTGAATATTCAGCTTCATCTGCGTGCAATCTTAAAATGAATAAAATGAAGGGTGTGAGTGTTTCATTCATACCAAGAGATCACAGAGATAGGGAAAGCTTTCAGTCAACATTTAAAGGCATTTCACTGGAAGCCGATTAGACTTGATGTCCCAGTGGGCAAGTAGCCGAGCCAAGAGTGCTGTGATAGGATCTTGGATAAATTAACCAGCCAATAGTGGGATTTAAGTTTGGCACTAGGACATAAGCAACAATTCTGTGAAGAACAATTGTGAATTTAGCAGAGTATGAGCTGGCTCATACACTGAAGCAATTCCCCCCACAGGGATTATTAAAGTTTCATCTCATCTTTGCAGAATCATTGAGGGCTGCCTCTGAATGGGGTGTTATATTACAGCACTTTTAGTATTTAAATGAGCCTTTTTATTTTCAGATGGGTGATAAAGTCAAAGAGGCTTTAAAACTGAATCTTTCAGACAAGTTTTACATTGCTCAGTGGCTTCAAGTCTTATCGGCCTCCTGTTGGCAGCACATCCATTCTCCCAATTCTTTCACACTATCCTTGAATCTCAATTCATGCCTTACAGCCAGAAAAGGTCAAAAGGTCTGTACTTTAAAAAAAAAGGAAAAAAAAAGATGGCTTAGACTATTCTAGTTTCAATAAAATGCTCCCATTTATGTCAAGATAGATTTAGAAGCTTTAGTTTTGAAATTTTCCTTTCAACCCAGTGAAACCCGCAACCTGTATAAATAAATGAACTGCCATGGCATTATTTATCTGTTTATATTAGTTTGATTACCTGTTGAACTCTCTACTCCATCATGTAACAACCCTGTAGGTTTTAACGTTATGATTTGTTAGAAAGGAACTTGTTACGTCTTTGTGTTTGGCAAGTTCGACACTCTGGAAATAATGTAATACCCATGAGCCTCTGCTGCTGGTGCCATGAGTTGTAATCTATTCAGAGGTGCGAATCAAAGTTTAAGCAAAATTCTTCTAAAACTGAACCAGTGAGTTAATTAACATTACAGATTGTATCACCAGTCCAGCAACATAATCTTAAGCCTTTGCTTGCCATTAGCAGCATTGATGTGTCCTACCAAAACGCACGCTGGAGTTGTAATCAACTTCTCACTTTAGGTTTGTTTAAGAACCACCAATTGAAAACAACTTCTCACTCAATACTTTGCTTCCTGGGTTCCTGATCTATACACTTGCAATGATGTACTTATATCCCCTATCAATGCTAGTGTATTCCCATTAGGGCTGGGTGTTCTTTAATTGTATTAATTATGAAGTTCTTGTCAGAAATTAGTGCTTTCCACAGACCATGAAATAAAAAGCGTGTATGTTATTGATTTCTTTTAACAAACGGAGGTTTATTTCATTTTAATCGGATTATTTAACTGGGGAAATCACCCCATGTTGTCTACAGAGAAAAAGAAAGTTTTTTCTTCCAGAACAAAAGGCATCTGGAATAGTCTCTCCCACTTTGCAACTCAGCTGTTTGAGCTCATGATATCTTCCAAAATGCTATGAACATTAAAATTATGCTCAGAAATTTATTGTCACCTCATAAACTATTTTCTGATGAGTGACCTATGCAGACCTGAATCCCTAACACACACACACACACACCATTTTCTCATCATTCACTCTGTGATGGCCCCCCACCCAGTGCGTTCCCAGAGTGCAGCCCGTGCCCAGTACTCACCCTGCCACAGTCACGCCCTGTGTCTGTACTCACCCGGCCCCCATACTGTAGCATGGGTGCTGGGAGGACACGGCCCGTGACTTCTGTCATGTCATTATGAACCACAATGCCAAATTCTTTCAGGTAAGGGTCTGGGCCCCCAACCATGCTGTTACTTTTGACCTGATGAGTGAGAAAAAAGTAAATGAGAGAAGATAAGAATGAGAAAATTATGCAATTGAAGACAAGGAACAAAAGTAAAAAAAATGTCAACACTGATGTTATCTTGGTACTGGGTGATACTAAATTACTACTAGTCCTTCAAGAAAGAAAAAAAACAAATGCAGAGGCATTACTTGCTTATCTGAGCAAGAAGGAAACAACTCTCACCAGTCTGCTGATCTCTTCCTGACGGTCGGGGGCTGAGCGAGCTGTAGCTTTGATCATGGTGGAAGTCTGGTTGTCTGTCAGTTTCTTGA
Organism: Hypoplectrus providencianus; assembly: GCA_028566105.1. Classification (NCBI taxonomy): domain Eukaryota; kingdom Metazoa; phylum Chordata; class Actinopteri; order Perciformes; family Serranidae; genus Hypoplectrus; species Hypoplectrus providencianus. The sequence goes on along the minus strand of JAOWBC010000539.1, from coordinate 3,884,244 downwards.
TACAGCGCTGGCCTGCTACTATGTTACAGACCTACAGAGGAAAATAAATGTTTCATAAATTAAAGAAATCAATCAGGGAAGAAGAAAAACAACAGTGTACTAAAATGACGAACATAACAGCTGGTGATAAACTAAAATAATGATATTTAAGCATGAAAACATTTTTACCTCCAGGGGAAGGTAGGTGTGCTTCTGTTCCTGCCCCACTTGCAGGCAGGGTAAATGTGGATATTTGAGCTGCAGATTGTACTTCTGCTTGAAATACTGGGCTACTGTGCACTCCATGGCTTGGCCGTTCTCGAGCTGTAGGGGGAACCTGTGAACAAATTAAAACATGTGAGTGAAGCACACAAACACACATGAATGTGCCAAAAAAATCTCTAATATTAATTACGAACATTTGTATTGATTTTCCTATTCATTTAGTTGATATTTAATTTTTCCTATTTAGTTTTATGCACTGTCAAATGTATAAACCTTTGCATTTATTTTCCTTTTAATAATTATTGTTTTTGCATTTATATTAATGATTCAAATGAGGCCTGTCAAGAAACAGTTTAAAAAAAATAAAATTAAACATTTAAATTCATAAAATGCACTAAATGAAGAACAATAGAATGGATGTAAAACACAACAGGGACAGAGGAATAAATCCAAACGCATACAAATAGTAAAGCAAATTAAGATAGAAATACTTCTTTTTTTATTTTTATCAATTAATTAATGCCTTGATGTATTCTCGGTATTGTTTTTGGTACATTTAATGCCACATCCATTTATTTTATTTATTATTATTTTTTATTTCGACAGCGTCTGTCCTCCATATATAACACTGCACACACACACAATGTATCCTCAGCTGACACATGATGGTGAAGAAACCGATGAGCATGGAAAAGCACTCACGTTTGGTGGCTGGCAGGGCGACGTGTCACATTGCACACTCTGTACTTCCTCTTCATTTGGCCACAGTGTGTGACCTCAACTTTCAAGCCTGTTTAAAAAAAGTAAAAGAAAGAGCCATAACATTATTTCCACTTGGAATCTTAAATATTTTGAGATCTTCAGATTCAGCAAGTTGGAAGTGCCGCCTTTTGTTCCTTTACTGTTGTTTTCAGGGCATGATAAAGATGAAGACAAGGCTGCCAAAAGCATATTTCAGATGAGTCCTGCCTCTTCACACATTTGTCACAACTTGCCTCAAAACACAAACCAAAATAGGAGAATTTATAGCGCTAACAAGTGCCTGCAGTAGCAGTTCAAATATGCAGTTGAAATTCCACAATGTCTGAAAAATCTCATTATCTCCTGCAAGGTTATTTGGTAGTTCTTTGTGTATTTACAACAACAGGCGAAAATCTGCAAGTCATGAATGCAAGCTTTATTCAGGCAATCTGTTATGAATACTTGGGTGAATCTAATCGACATATTTTTTGATATGAGGTTTCCTTGTCTCTGTTCAAAGGCAGGAACACAATCCTTTGTCAGCCTGAGGTTACGAGCGAGCTTTCAGTACTAGTGTAGGCTAAGCTGTGTGTACAGTATGTGTGCGGGGGTACAGCGTCATTATGTGCCAAGAGTGGGCGTAGCTTCTTAAGTTCTTATACACTGCATAAAACAACATCTATGTGCCCTGCAGGCTCACACCTTTCTGTAATCTCTGTGGGGAATTTCATACACAGTGAGTCAGAGAAGTTGTGTATACGTTTGCATGTCTTAACGCCGGCTTCCTTTTTTACTTTTAGTAAAAATGGTAAAAGCTGATGTTTTGTGTATTGTGTGTGCTGGTATAAATTGCTCACCCCTTATTTCCTTGGTGAATTTGACGCGCTGGGAATCCGTCAGTGGTTTGGTCTGTTCGTTGATGTTCTGTATATCGAGCACTTCACACATGAACTCGATCACAGGCTGAGCACGGTAGAAAGCTGTGGCTGACACTGAGGGGAGAAACAAGCAGGACAATTATTTAATTCTGCTTTTATAACAGGAGCCAAATTAAACTTATATTAATTCATTCTTGATTCAGTTTTTTGTCCTCTCATGCATATGACCATTCATCAAGTTTTCTACCCTACTGGTAAGTTTTTCAATAAAAACAACGGCAGATTACAAGTGATAGCGTACACAAATACTTTTAATCTTGCTGGGGACAACTACACATGATAGTACTCTTTATATTGGCCAATTGCTGTGGTGGAATGTAATTTTTAATTCACTACGTTTAGGTGACAGCTTTAGTTACATTTCAGGTCGAGAATCAACATAGCAAGTCTGATATATTTAGAGTGATTAGACATTATACCCTATAACAGTATATTAAGTGGTTGAAATTCACCTTATCCTTACAAAACTGCATCAAAACAACTCAAAATAGTTATTTGTACTTTTACTAAAGTTAGGGATCTAAATACTTTATCCACCAATTTCATTTGAAAGCCACATCAAACATCTTCCTTACAAAGAAAACTTGAAATGAAAGTACCCAAAGTAAATAAATTTCAGCTGAAGACGTTCAGCTCCACCCAGGTCTTACCATCGATGTTGAGCATCATGTTCCACATGGCAGGACGGACAGACTGATGGAAACCAAACCACACCTCCCTGCCTCCACCCAGAGGATGATAATAGCCCTCTGGAGGGGAGAAGAACGAACGGCCAACAGGAGTATACCTGTGTGAACAAAGACAACAGCCCAAATCAATAAAGACAATAGCACCACAATTAAATAGAATTAAAAGAAGATTATGATAAAACATTCAACTAAATATTTAACATGATAAAGTAATCTGAATCATAACCTGGCTAACGGATGAAAGTAGGTTTTAGATGCATATATAAAAACATAACAGTAAGCTGAAATACAGTGACTGACTCAGATTTGACTGGTCAAGCATCTAAAGCACTGGAAAATCACTTAAACATTTAGTTAATGAGGTTTTTTTTTTTTGATTAATGTTAAAGAAAATGATGCAAAAGTCTCCCAATCTTACTGTGATGTAATATTTAAATCAAAGTCAATAGAAGTATGAAGATTTATGTTATGTTGGAACAAATATACCAGGAATGCAGAGCCCTGCGGTTCAGCTATTATGGTGTTGTGCTGCAAGTAATAATTCAATGACACTGTAATTTCATAGGAATATGATTTGATCAGGAAGTCACCTGACAGCAGGAAATTGAAGTAATACAAACAAATAAGATATGAGAAAGCAATGACACTGTCAACAGAGGTGGAGGTTGGTTTGTGGAAAAGCAGAGTGTCGGTACCTCATGGAAGGAAGGTGCCGTGTGATGACATCCAGAGCCTGAACTGAATCTTCTGGGACCTCGTTAAGGTGACCTGAAAGGGCTTCCAGCAGCATCTGAAGACTGACCACAGACACCCACTGCAAAGACACCTTGAACGTTTGATCTTTCCCCTCACCAGGCAGAGTCACCTCCAGATCCACCTAAAGATGGAAAAAGAAGGGAATAGGAGGACACAGAGGGAGAGTAAGAGGACAAAGGGAGAGACAGCAACAAAAGGTGAGCGCAGGGGAATGGATTGAAGAACAGGTGACGGGGGGAGATAAAAGGCAAAAAAACCCAAGGGCAAAATAGATCGAGAGAAAAGGCAACACAGAAAGAATCCTTGAGTCAGTTTGTCTTTGAAACAACAAAAGGACATTAAAACTTTACATCACACAGCCAGAGTCAAATGGTGTAAACAAAAATCAAAAAGGGGAGAATGTGTTAATTTTGATTTTAAGTGTTTGTCAGTGCAGCAAAGTGGTTTAAACAAAAGGGAGACAGTTTCTTTCCCACTTTACTCTACGAAGGTAAACAAGGAAATCTAAGGAAATTTCTTCTGGAACACCTTAA
>JAOWBC010000539.1:3863586-3880283 GCA_028566105.1 Hypoplectrus providencianus | reverse complement strand
ACCAGCAGATTAACAATTACCATAATTTTCTCTCCATCTATGAAACCCTTCACCGATATTGTCACATGATTCATTGCTTATACAGCCAAATACTCTTCATGATAAGTCCATCTTCTTTTTTGGGTTGCTATGCAGTGTAGGCAGGTGTTGACAGTACTGAAAAGGCAACTTTTCCACAGGTGTTTCTTCCATTAAATCATGCTTTAACCATTTGAAAGGTTGTGCATGCAGATGAGCATGTATCAACAGCCAACAGGAACGCCCTCTCTCTGAAATGACCTATTAATTGCAAAGGTCTCCAGTCATAGGCTTCTTCAGCCTGTAAAACACAGCCAAGGGGAAGTGCAGAAGTCCAGTTTTCTCTCAGACCACTTGAATTACAATAAGCTGAAAGGTTATAGCAGGATTTTTGCCCATTGTCGCCAAGAACAGCCAAGCAGAGCATTAAGTAACACTGATGCTCTGACAGCTCTAATGGAATTGTAAATGTGAGGGCATTTCAGGGACTGGGGCTCTAACTTCTATTAGGAAGTCCTTAGACGTCAGTACTGGTCTCACATTCCTGGTCCAGACTTTCCAGTCTGATCCAGCTGGCAGACTTCCAGTTGAAACTACTCAGCCTAATCTGCTGAACCATTCACAAGTCTGATACCTCACACCTAAAAACATGAACAACTCGACTGGTTTAGGTTGTTAAATGTGAACTATTTTTTCCTTTATGAATCCTTATCAGAAACATCCACAGAGCGTTTTTAAAGAGACACATGCTAACAAATGACAGGAAGGTCACGAGTTTGAAATACCAACCCTATCTCTTCCAATTGGCAGTGGATGTGCTGTGTACATGTTCCTCTTCCCGTCATAGCCAGGCTGCCGGTCTCCAAAGATTTGCATCTTGAAGTGCCGCACCATGGTGTCAACCACTTCCCTAGAAGACGAGGACAACAGGATGGTGAGCCAAAAACACAGGCATTCAGGAACTTAAATTATCCTTCACAACATAGTCATATTGGATTAGAAATGCTTTCCCCCTCATTTCACTATTAAATAGTATCTAGAGCTTCTCCTCTGGTAGCCTGCAGTAATCATAGTGTCATAATGCAATAAGCATTTTAAAATCATCAATATCAAAGACAAATCATCCTCATTCACATGCATATTTTCTGCTAAAACTGTCAGTAGGATTTACCTGTTGACCCTCCGAGGCCGTTTCTCAGGCTTGATGTCGATATCATAATGATAGACATCAATCTTGGGAATCTGCACCTGGAAATGGTTCGCCAGGAGCCTGATGGGTTTCCCCACCGTACCGAGGCCGGGACGCCTTGGTGGCTGAAACAGAGAGGGAGGGGCGGGCGGGCCTGGAGAGAAAACAGAGAGAAACGAGATTGTTAATAATGATTTACAATCTTAAGAGTTTGAGGGTTTTTTGGTGAAACTGTTGATTTAAATTGTTTTTGTAAAGAGTTGCACAAGTTTTGACTAATATTGCAATTGTGAAATGGGGAATTATCCTTTTTGTATTACTAGTCTCAATTTAATTACAACGATCAAAGTGTGTTTTTTGTATCTGTAACAAAAAAGAAGTTTTTTTCTTAAGTCTGTAAACATAATGTGTACAACAGGACATCTTTGCAGCATGCTCCTCAGGGACATAACCTACCATCCTATCCAGGTCACTACTTCCATTACAATATCAACATCTTCTTCAATTCAAACGTTGAATTCATATGTTTGTCAATTACCTCCTCTCAGTAAAGAATTCATCTACCAGTCTCCTGCAGGAAATGCATGGATTCCTCACCACAAAAGAACTTCAAATAAAGCATGTTTGGCACTTAATTTGAATGTGAACAAACGTGGCGACAATGAGAGTGCACACGCTTATCTTTGCATTAAATGTCACATTTGAAAGATGAATGTGCGCAGCACAACGCCAAGCTTGTTGCAAACCATCTCATCAGTGACACCTGCTTGAATGCACTGAAATGGCCTCAAGAAACACAAGGCACACATTCAAGGCTTGATTGATCCATAACTCTGGCCCCTGACCTACATGGGTCAACAAGGGGCTGGCGAAACAATGACCTCCAATTATCCTTCGGCACGCCCACAGCTCCACCCAGACACACAGGGCGCCCACCCCTCATGCCGAGACAAAGAGCGTGCTCCTCTCAGACAGACAGCAGCAGGGCCATATGGAGGGGTGCACACGCAGAGAGTCTGGGATTACCGTTACACACAGTACACACCACACACATATGCATCTCACACACATACACAGTACATACTGTATATACACAGGTACCAGAGCTGCAACTACAACTGCTATCATGTTTGAAGAATCTGTAGATTACCCTCTACATTCAGTCAATTCATTGTATGGTCGATAAAATGTCAGGAAAATTGTTAAAGATTTCCATCCTGGTGAATGGACATTCAAATTACAAGGTCATCATTTTCCTAAATTTTATGAAACAGGAACAAAATGTAAATTTCTTAATTTAAGAATGTGAAATCGCATAATTTCACTAATTGATAACTAATTGATAATTTGACCAATCGTTGCAGCTCTTACCCCACACTAATATGGAGTCTGTTAGGATTGCATTTTAGCATAAAAAGCTGCAGACGATGGAATAAAACAGTCTTTCACATATTAGTCATGAATTAAAAAGCAGCACATACATTCATTAAAGCCTCAAGCTTCATCTAGCTACAGACGAACCTGATAGTGACACATCTTTCTCACACATTATGTCCTTATTTATATTTAAAGGGGGCTGCAGGAGGTATTGTCATGCTTTCTCTATCTGTCAAAATCAACTGCATGCATCTGCCCAAAGAGAACACATACAGTACAGCTTTGTTCTACTTTAGGTTGGGACAAAAGACAAAAAAAAAAAGCTTCAGAGCATACTCAAAAGCCTAGAAAGTATATATACAAGCGACATTAAAATAACATTGTGTTGGTGGTATTGAAGGAGGCTGGAGGAGGCCGCGTAAAGCTTTTGTTAACTGACAGCTAAGGGACTGTGGGGGTCCTCCTGAACTCCATGCACCCACACGCTCCAGTTAGCAAGTGAAGCGCGAGAGCACGGACAATCGGGACCCTCCCCATTGCTTCCTGAAAACACGCTTCCTAACATGCCCTCATCTAGCCTGGGCCCCAAACCACCTCCCCTGCTCTGTGCCCCCAACTCCACCTCCATCTCCATCATACAAAGCAAACCATTAGCTTGATTATGTTATATTATCATTCATCTTTTCTGCTTCATTATTATGCCTATGATACAGTCTCGAATAAGAAGCCATTTGGTGCATGCCTGTTTTTCTTTGTCACGACTTGGATAAAAACCATATGATGATTCACTACACTCTGTCCTACTGGCCTCGTTACTGATGGTAACAAAAAGGCAAAACGAGAGCTCTGGGTGAATTATTCTACATTTTGCATCACAAATGCATTAAAACTCCAAAGTAAATCAACTACATTACTTTATGTTTCAGTTTTTGTGCATTGTATCGATAGGGTCTATGGAAAGCTATGCAAGCAGGTAAATGTGTTGTCTTCTGTTATATGTACATTTGGTGGTAGACAGCTTCTTCTCATAAGATGCAGTTCATTACAATACAACAACTGCAAACGATGATGACAAAAATGTACTGCACATTTGAGTCAAAGCCTATTTGACCTAAAGCTAATGCGCAATCAAGGACTACTGTATTCAGGGTTACTGTAGAGACTTTTAAAGACCTTTAAAGTACTGCATAGAAAGCAAGTATTTCCATTAGCAATTAATCTGATATGCACAGTGGATTGTTTAGTTTTGAGGTGCAGGACTGTAAAGCATTGCAGTGAAAACCAAAGCCACAGTGTGAGTAATGTGGTAGGTGCAATCATGCTTTTTAACAATTTGGGAGCTGCAGATACCCCATGTACAATATTGTACATGGTTACATGGGTTGCCGTTTTCTCTGCTTGCTGGAAATACATACAGGGACTTTTTTTACTCTGTTTGTGTGCAGCACAGTGAGCAGCACACTGAGATCGAGGTCTTCCTTTTCCACTTTCACCAAAACCAGAGCTGTACCTATATATAGCCTCCTCAGCTGCCACACTACTACACTTAGAAATGCGTGTGTCTCATCATGAAATGCCTGTACTCATCCTTCCTCCACAGTCCATCTACTTACCACAATCAACTGTGGGACTCACAGCTAGTTTTAATTTCTTGATAAAGTGAATAACAGTTAAGCATAAAAAAAAATTGTTGGTGTCTTCAAATGGCTTGTTTGTGTAACGAACAGTCCAAAAACCCAAAAATAATATGTCTAGTATCACATATGATGAAGAAAAGACACAAATTGCAGCCAGAGCTAAAAGCATGAGGCTGGTTTGTGTTAAAAATAACTGGAATGATTCATTTGAATGTGACAACAGTTGAGAGATTAATTTTCTATCAGTCAACATGTAGATAAATAGACCAGTCATTTCAGCTCGAAATGAGTTTCTAACTTCCACCATGGAATTGATTTGGCATGGGGTTTTTCACTCCGCCATCTCAAGTTTTTTTTTTTTTTTTATGAGCAAAACAAAATGGCAACAAGTTAAAAGGGAATTGGAAAAAAATACATGCAGCTGATAAAACTATAAGAACAGACAGAAAGACAAGAAATGTTTGGTTGAAATGTAAAGTTTTTCTTATTGAGAACTCTGCTGATTGTTTTACTTGTGCAGTACCAATTCAGAACATGCCAATTACTTGTTTCCCACTTTCATCAATTGACCCAGCTGGTTTATTTTCAAGGCCCTCAAAGTAAATCTGGCAACACATAATTCTTTTTTTGTTTTATCTGCCTGAGAAAACATGTTGTCCACAAAAAAATGTTTGTTTCCTCGTTTAGTTGTGTTTCTTTAGGTTTGTGTGTTTCTTGAGGTGACATGACATGACCCAAGTGAGTTTCCTGCACCAAAACATTATCCATCTAAAAAAAACATGTGGTATATAAAATATCAGAAAATAGTGAATAGTCTAAATGAGATTAATGCAAATGTCATTTTGTATGACCATTAGCCCAAAAACCAAGGCTATGACAGAAAAAAAGCAGCAAATCCTCTCAAAAAATGCTGAAAACAAGATTATATGTGGTGTTTTGCTTGAACCTAATCATTAATACTTCCAACTCAAATAAATGACAGAGAAAACTCAATCGATAAGCATGGGTTTGTTGCAAATCAGGAACTAGAGTAAGACTTGAGGTAAATGTTGGGTCAGTTCTTCATTTTTCTTCTGACGCTACAATAAAAAGAAAGAAACTTGACCTATATTCATGTAACAGAATATTTTAGCAGACATAAAAAATTCACCAACAGTTTCTAATAAGAAAAAGATTCAGGAGGAACATCACATGACCATCAAGGCCATCCAACACAGCACAGAGTGCTTCTCAATCAGAAATTAAATTAAAGCTGCAAATATGCAGCAGAACATTATGTGACTCAAGAAGACACCCATTTATTTTCTGAATATTCCTTCTTTCTTTGTTACAAGCATGCCAGCTATGCGTTTCATACTCCCCCAGAGCAGACTAATCATGCATTATTGAAGTGCGCAGACTTGATTTGAACAGGTATGTGAATCCTTTTTTTTGTTTAACATCATCATTTATTTATAAAACATTTTAAGTATTGTGAGTTATCATATAAAAAAGACCCCATAGGCTTGTCAAATGTGGCACTTACTTGATTTAAACAACTCATTAAACAAGCTTCCTGCATCATTTTCTGCTTCTGCTCCAAGTGAGACAGATCTGCAGCTACTTTGAGTCACAGAGGAAGTGAAATTAGCTTTTTCCTGGCACAGAAAATAACAGATGCACTGAAGCCAAACAAGTCTTTCTGCTCCTTAAATGCATCTTTTGACTTGGATCCAAACTGACCACAAACAACTTCAAGGAGCAATACAACAGAGTACAACAAGTTCACCGCCTGCCTGTCCAACTATGCTGATTTTTCACTGATCTAATGTTTCAAAACATGCCGCTGTGTGTGGTGTGCTCACATTTGACGAGAGGGGTTTACTACCCATGCACTGTGGAGCCTGCTAATGCTGTGTGTGTGTCCCTGGTAACCACAGCGCAATCAAGCAGAGAGACAGCTGGGCTTAAAGCTAAGCATGAGGATGATGGCTTGGCCTGGTGATGAGTCAGAGACTAACTGCACTGAGCGGTGAGCACGCCGACACCCACACCTGCAGATCACCTGGATTAAGATACTACACTGGACTCTGGAAAAGGCAGAAACCATGAGAAAGACCATTCACAAAAAGAAGTATCTGACACTTGGTTTATTTCTGAGCTGTTTCTGCAGGAGCAAAAGATTTTGAGTTTACTTTAATTGCTATTTAAATGTCACCTCTGCAGTTCAGAGGCCTCAAACAGCCAGTAGATGCATTTCTCAACTACAGCTGCTAAAATAACACACACATCCTCTCCACGGTTAATGGCTCATGCTGAGATCATCTTTAAACATACCCACATCTTACCGGGAATTGTCATTTAATTTCCTTGAGGCTTTTGCCTTTTTGCACCTGTCTCTGTTCATTATTCATGCAGCAGAGTCATACATTTCAAGATGATCTTGACTTTCTAGCTCAAGTTATAACACTTTCAACTTGAGTGGGCTTATCTTTGCCTCAGTTCACGCCACCCTCAGTGAATTGTCGCCTGTCTGCCTCTATTTATGTCTTTCCTGTGACAATCCAAGCTTTTGTGTCAACTGTTTTAGTTTGTATCTGAACAACACTCTAACATAGGGATGGGCGATGTGGCTTAAGTAACAGGTCCTTTCATATCTAAATAGCAATAAACATGACAGGTTTTATAGCACATTGTTAAATAAATAAGGTGAGGGTTAAGTGAGTCACAGTTTATATGAAATGAACACATGCTAATAAAAGTGTTGGGAATTGTCTCATTTTATTAAGAACTTAACGTAAAGAATGTATTCAAGTCTCAAGCGACAATAGAATATGAATAGGTGAACCTAACTGTACAGCAGATTTTCTGAAATACTTAAGTTAGTGTGTGCTTGTCAATCCATTCAGACTACATAATTGTGTACCAGAATACCTCATATTATATCATTCATCCCAAAACAATTAATTATCATACTAAATTAATGACCAGCCCTTCTTCAACAGTTGCAGCTAAACAAGAGCAAAAGATTAAATGAGCCCCTTTGTCGAGACACCCGGGTCAACATCACATCATTACAGACAACCTTTGGGGGGCCCTGCCAAAAGAACTCAAGCCACACTTCAGTCAAGTCCAGAAAGTTAACATTTCCATAGAAATCCCCAACAACTCAAACAGAAGACACTCACTTTCCAAATGAAGATATGAAAAAGTGAACTATTCTCATGCCAATTGTTGATTAGATTCAATACAGACTATTGGAAGGGTGCAGATATTTGTTTCCTCCTGCACCAATATAAAGGTGATTAAAAACAAACTATAGAAGAACCGAAACTGAACTAAGATGCTTGAGAAATCATCTCTAGAATCTGCACCCTACAAAGCATTGAGCAACATAAAAGCTTGATTATTTTAAAAGCTGTGTCAAAGTGATGTCACATCCCGCCAGCAATCACATCACACAAATAACCACGATCAGAAAAAATTAAAAAAGAAACAACCACCCAACTCTTAGGTGAACACTAATTTGTAATGTGGGCCATTCTATCCAGGGTCAAAAATTATAGGTCGTTTGTATATCAGCTTTAAGAAAACAATATACAAAGATTTTGTATCACTTTGATGACTGCAGAATTGCATTATTCAAAAAAGCCTGATTTGTTTTGCACAAAAAGGGTTCATTCAGCTTTTTATGAGTGAACACTTAAAGCACTTTTGAAGCACGCTCAAGGCACCTTAACCACAGACATCCATAGTCTTGATCACAAGAAAAAAAAAGTTTCCTGTGTCTTATCATGCTTGTATGTTCATATTAACTTTGTATGTTTTGATCATGATTATTAATTAGATCTTGATGGTTATCCAGAGGGGGGGATCAAGAGAGGATTTATCTAGCTATGAGCACAAACAAACAGCATTAAAATATATCTTTAAATAGTTTGTGTCTGATTATAACAAGCACAGTTAAATTTGTATTTGTTCAACCAATAAAAATGATCAAATTAAGAAAATAATCTGATTATCCCAGAAGAATATTAACATTTGAAAAGTTTAGTGCTTATGGCAAGTCATTTTCCTTTCTCATAAATGATCCGCTCTGCCCCTTTGTGAGGGAGATGCCAGGAGAAAAACTAATCAACAGCAGGACCGTTTCACTTTAAATATAAAAGATTTTTGGTTTCAATGAGTTATTGTGTGAAATACCAGAATAGGTTGAAAATAAATCCCTTTTTTGTAGTCGTATACTTGAATTTAATCATTTACATAACATTCAAAACATAATGTTTAAACATTTAAAGACATTAAACAAATCCTGCAGATAAGACTCTTATAACATAACTCTTATGTACAGGCCAGTTTGAGTGTTTAAGGTCCAGCACTAGTACTGGACACCATACTGCTGAATCAATATTTATCATTATTAATGTGAGACAGCATACCTATTTCCACGCTACACTTTACAAAATAAACATCCATTTCAAACTAGTCCTCCATGAGTTATGTAGCTAGCTGGTAAAACTCCAAGTACCAGGTGAATTTTGAAACGTACCAGCTGCTGTTATCATAGATAAGAACTTGACGGATTGCACTGATTATTTGTGGCTTACACACCTGTGGATGATTGTACAATACTGCTGTCTCCAAACAGCACCAAGCATCTGTTTAACATGTATTCAAGCAAATGTCCTCCTTAAATAATACATCTACCCTCTTTTAAGCCAACACTTTTCTTTAAGAAAGGGAAATAATGTGTATGGACATGCAGCAAATTTAACAAAAACACACAATATCTATACGGTTGTAAGGAAAACGTGATTTGCTCGGCTAGTCCTCATGAATGTGCGGGCGCATTTCACAAACAAAATGAGGAACAGTTTGTCTCTGAAGGAAAAAAAATGGAGGTAAACACACATTTTGCCAATAAAAATGCAATGAACGGTTGCGTTTGCATGTGTATTGCTTATTTCTCTCCGCAAGCTTTATCATTAGATCACTGCATCGCTGCAAAGTAAGTGCCTTTGTTATCATATAGGGGGAATAATATGGAGCTGGGCTGCAGATCTGATCGATAAAAGCGCCATCCATCCCTGCTGTGCTCTCGCAGACGCATGGCGCTAGAACCAATGACAGCTTCGCATTTTTAAAAACTGTAAATAACGAGTCACAAAACAAGCATATTTGCTCATTTAGCGCCTAAAGCATGTGTTATATTGGCGTTTATTTTGTTTCCCACCCATCGCTGTCATTATTTGACGGAGGGCAGCCCGAGAGACGTGATGGCGATGGTACAAATTTAGATGGTTTAAGCAGGAAATATTTGACACAAGCGACATATTTTGACATTTTTCGACGATATCGCGAAGCCTTGTTGGGGGAACGAGGTCTTATTATGGGCCAAAACAGAAACACATCGTGAACAAACAACGTAAACACACCACGATGCGGAAGGAAGGAAGGTCCTAGTTAAATCCCCACTCACACAATGCCAGCCCCGACACGACGAGCAGTGCGTGCTTCAGATAAATAAAACCGCGCAGACGCTGCGATACTGCCCGTTTTAAACACAGCCCGCCTCGTAAAAAGATCACAAACGTGGCCGTGAGTCGGTGTACATAAGTCACACGCACATATATAGACACAAACACACACACGGGCAGGGCCTCGGTTTGTTTTCCCGTCGGAGCGTCGAGGCCTCGCTGCAGCCACGGCCCCCAGTGATGCGACGCATATGCGCACACGCGCCCCACCAACGGCTGGCTCGCTCCGCCGCTCGCTTTCTATTTTCTTAACGTTTTTTTTTTTAACTCACCGGGTCCGAGCGCTTCCATGGCCGAGGCCTCTCTCTCCGTCTCTGTCCCGGCCTGGCGGCTCCGTACCGACGCTGAAATTGGGGGCGGTATCGCGAAGCTTAAAGTGGCTAATTTAAGAAAAGGGAATATAGATAGATGGGTGGATGACTGCTGACTGAACTAACTGACCTGAGCTGCCGCTACTGCTGGTTCTGGGGATTTGTAAGTGCGCATGCGCCAGTTGGAAGCCGTGCAAGCCCGTTGTGCGCATGCGTAATTTGTCATACCGCACTGGTAGATAAACCTTTAATGATCTCAGTCGTCTTTTATCGCTTTATGAATTATTTTTTTCATTATTGACTTAAGTTCAGTTAAAGTGAAATGTGAGTAGTAAAATTATTGGTTATGTACGTAAAATCACATTATTATTGACGTACTCTTAGCTACATTCCATCACTCCTTTATGTTTTTGTTTTTTTACAGGCCTTATGAGTAGAATATAACTGTTTAATTAGATAAAACCAGTGGTGGAATGTAACTAAGCACATTTACTCAAGTACTTTACTTGATTACAATTTTTAGGTACATATGCTTTACTTCTGTATTTACATTTCATGTAAATGTATATATTTACTTAAAATTGGATAGAGTATATAAGTATCACAAAACATACGGTGTTTGGATAAATTATTCAGATCCTTTACTTAAGTGTAAATTTAAATAGTACCACACTTTGAAAGTACCAGAGACTGGACGTGGAAATTGGTCCTAATCAGTGGTGGAATGTAAATTACTCAAGTACTGTGTACATGTATTTGAGTTCTGCACCTTACTTCTACTATACTAGGGTATTTCATGTTATATCAATTTATATTTCTACGTTTCTATATTTTGAGGCAAATAGTGTACTTTTACTTCACTACATCCAGCTGCCGGCTTTAGATAAGTCGATATTTAACATGAAACAATTGGTAAGTATGCAAAGTAATGCATATGTCTTTAAAGTATTTTATATGGGATAATGCTCAGGGATACTTTACACCAGAGAGTTAAATGTATTTGTATCATGCACTATGCACTTAATATTTTCAGTTAGATATATGCTATTTCCTGTTTATTTCTTGACAATACTGTAAATTGTGAGTGTTTGAGTTTGATTTAGTGCATTCTTTGTCTTTGCACCTTTTCATCTTTTGTATTTCAACTCTCACACATTACTTTTTTTTTTATAAACTTTTGCTAATACCCCTCAGCTCCGCCCTCATGAACACTCCCGGTATTTAAAATCAGCCCTCACCAAGCCCGTGACGTCACGTAAGGCGGGTACAAACGGCCCAAGTGGACCAATAGTATTGCGAGAACAGAGCGATTGACACTTCGGTGACGAAAAACTACGGGCCAGCTGTCACGGCGCGCGAAAGATCAAAATTTCATTCGGTGAGTGGGGAACAGGCGGGAGGAAGAGATACAGGCAAGCTAAACTCTTTCTAAATGTTCTTAAAAGGTCAGAAATAGCCATTGTCACGCAGGCATTTGTGTTTTAGACCTCTGTTGTGTCTGCCAAGACCGGGCGAAGCGCTGCCTCCGCTGGTTTTACCTGAGAAAACAGCGAAAACTAGGCGGCGGACAAAGATGAGCCTGGTCGTTTCTCAACAACTGGTGAGCAAGTTATCTCATTTATCAGTCGCTATTTTGAACATCTGCGAAACTATGAGAATGACATTTGTGACCCCATTAGTTATTATGAATCTGAAAAGATTGGCAGGATTGTAAAGAATCCATATAAGAGACTATTCGAAAATTATAACCTTAGTTCGCGTTAGCTAGTTAGCTAGCTGGCTTGCTAGGTTAGGTTTAGCCAGCTGGGTTGATAGTCGTCGGCTCGGCATGGCCACATCCATTAAATGCGCTTTATTTAGGCTTTTTACTTTCTTGAGCAATGTTTAAACAGTATGTAATTAGTAATTATAGCCTAAACAAAAACCGATCGCATGTGTACGTAGCAATTTTTTCGCGTAAACTTAACGACAAACATTGAAAGGGACCAATGTCGGTAGCTAACCTAAGTGCTCATTGTTTGGTTTATTGCAAGGCGCCACTGTTTCAATTGAATATCCATTTGGCTGTTCTGAGTTACACAATTAGTTTTCTTGATTTACAGTCAATTTGCAAAGAAATGTACTTTTATTGCTTTTGACAAATACACATGCAGGCTCTGACTTTGGTAACCGAGCGAGGTTTTCATTGGGTTATACAGCTTTTAACGACTACAATAACCAATAGATTGATACCTAGTCCCCTTTATATAGAATACTGAAGCGCTGCTTCTCACTGGTACCTTTGAGAGACTTGAACGAGAAAAATATTCAAAAAGGCTAGATTTAAAACATTAAAAGTGCAGTTAGATAAAGTAAATAGCAGCATGAGTTTGTAAAGAAAAGTTCCAGTGAGGGAGTGTAACTGAAAGAGTACACTCAACATTAACAAGTACAATAGGCACAAGAAATGAGATTAAGGCTATGTTAAATTAAATTGGAGCCTTTTTTTCCTCCACAGTATAAAGACAACACCTCAAACAATTGCACTTCCCCATTGCTGTAGAATTAAACTTTATAATCTGTGAATTCTGTTGTATGTGTTTGCACCCAGGCTGAAGGTCTACCAGCTGTGTCCCAAACTGTAACAGAGAGTGATTCAGACAGCGGGATGGGCTCTCCAGCTGAGGAGATTGTCACAGAGACAGTCAACAAAAGAGAAGAGCCTCCAGGTAAAGTAACCCAACCCCTTAAACCTAGCAATTAATGATAATTCAACCCGTGAGAGAAGGGGTGGTGACCAGTTTGTTTATGCAAACTGTTATTTACAATACATGCCTAAAGAGAAATCAGCCTGTGCAAAGAAAAGGAACCCAAAAGACTTGTTTGTACCTGCAAATTAAATCTACAAAAAATTAATATATATATATATATCAATCATAGCGAAGGACTGACAAGAATGACAAAAACATACAAGCACAAAACACCAGACAACCAACAGAACATTTTCCAGATGAGATGGAACAATTATTTTTGTGCCATTGCGTATGTGTAAATGCTTGTTTGTTTCTAAACTGTCGTTTTGTTTCAGATTCTGATGACGATGAAAATATCACAGTCCACAGAAAGCCTCATCGTAACGCCATTCGAGACAGTGACAGCGAGGAAGAAGGGGCAACTGCAGACAACAGTGTTCACATGGCTGAAGCGCTGGTCTTATCTGCTTCCAGCGGAGAGGAGATGGAGACAGGAGAGCCAGAAAAGAAGGATGAGAGGAAAGAAAAAGGAGCACAGAAGAAGAGAATAAGCCGTGCACCCATTGACAGTGAAGACAGCGAGCCAGAGCAAGAGAGACGCAGAGAAATGGAGGAGCAACAGGAAGAGGTGACGAAGGAAGTGAAATCGGTGAAGGAACGGAAAAAGAGAGAGAAGAGCCAGAGGCACCGGGAGAAAAAGGAGATGCATAGTAAAGCAGTGGAAAAACTAAAGAAGAAGGAGAGGTTATCTGAAGTGGTGGAGGTTAGTGCAGCTTGGCCCTTTCTCTCAGTATTTTCTTCTCATTGTGCTGAACTAACCATAACCCTGCATATGATGTTTGGTACTCAAAGGTCTGCAAAAGTCTTGGAGTTTGGAACCTCACATATGCATTTAACACTGATACTTTCCTACTTTTGGGAATAAACACAAAAATCAAAGGATAGCTATAGATAAGAATCCTTGATGTGGATTTTAATATTGACAAGACTTTGCTCCCATTTTTTCAGGACACCCCGCTCCCCCGGGCTCTGAATGACAGTGGATGTCCGCTGGGTGATACAGACTTGTTCGACACTGGTCTGGACAATGAGGAGGAGGAGGAGGATGAGGAAGAGTCTCTGGAGGCCATCCGAGCAGCTGTCAAGAAAAAAATGAAAAAACACAAGGTGCAAAATAAAATACATGACCTTAGAATAAGAATCAAAACAAGCATTGTTATGTGTAATAGGTGTTAGCAGGAATTTTAGGCCTTTAGTGTTTTGTTTTCATCACTTAAACTAAATAAAGGTTTTGGTAAATGTTAAAAGGGCACAATGGCTTCAAGAAGTTTTAAATTCAGGATCTGTGTAACAGTGGTAAATGTTGTTGCAGGATCCTCTCCTGGATGACGATGAGGAGCAGGAGGAGGAAGATGTACCAGAGAAACCTCAGCGTGAGGTATGCATTGCTGAAATATTTGGATTGTTTCTAAAGTTGGAAATTAGGAAGAAAAAGCTTCTAAATTCTCAAGATGTGTGATGTTTTCAGGAGAGGAAAGCTGCACGTGCCAGCAAAGAGGCAATGAAGCAGCTCCACAGTGAGTCTCAGCGGATGGTCAGAGGTCAGTTCAACAGAAATACGATTGTCTTTATGTTTTACAAAAATGTGTAAAACTGTTTACTTATAATTACTCATAACCATAGTTTTAAATGCTTGCAGACCTTGTATAATATGTTTTCTATGCTACTTTGACACATTCTGTCTTTGCAGAGTCAACACTCGGTCTGCCCTACCACATCCCTGAGCCAAAGACCATTGACCAGTTCTTTAAGAAGAGAGCCCGGCCAGAGGGTCCCGCCATGGCGTTGCTGAAGTAAAAACAAACACAACACATAAAACACATACGTCAGGGCAGCAGCGAGTCACATTGTCTGAAAATTAACATCTGTCCTCATAATTTAACCAGACAGATCTGATGTTGTAGTACACCTCATGCCGACTGAACTAACAAACATTTAATTTACGGAATTTCTTTATATTGTTAAGGTGATTTCAATGTTGCATTTATTTGTTATTCACAAAGGAACAATCAACGTACTGGCAAAAGTTTCAAGGCAGCCGTAATAATCTTAAAAATAAATTATGTATTCTTTTTCTTTTCAGATCTACAAAGTACTCAGAGATGATGTTGGAGACACCGTCAGCTCCTCCTCCTCCAAGCAATCCACCCAGTGATCCTCTGAAACCATCAGCCGAGCAGGACTCCGCTCCCTCTCTGGATCTGTCGTCCACTCAGATCCAGCCCATTCCTCATCCCGCCGCCACCTCGTCCCCACAGAAGGACAGCGCCAGCCAATCTAGAGCGACAACTGAAAGCCTCGATCCAGACCAGGAGTCTGGACCGATGCTTTACCTGTCTGAGAGTCTGCAGGAGTCAGTCACCGCAGATGAAGTGGTGAAACCTGTTTTTTCAGAAGAAACATCTCCTGCACTGTTGGAACAGAACCAGACTGGGGAAATGTTGGACACTGAAGGGCTGCAAAAAGAGCCTGTTTCTGGGGTTGTGGTGAAGCCTTTAGATGGGCAGAGTGGAAGCGCTGATCCAGCACCTCAACCCACCAAACCTAAGAAGGATAAATTGGCCAGACTAAAGGAGCTGGGGCTGGACCCCCCACCTGTGGCTAAACTGTGTCCAGATGACGGAGCTTTTATTCAACTCGAGCCTCCACAGCCAAACACTGGTGAGTTCTGTTTCTTTTAGGATTCTGGCCAAGTTAGAAGAGCAACACAACGAATCCTTCTGTTATTACATTTCTATCTTTTCTTCAACCAGGCGTGGAGGCCCTGAAGCAGCGCTACCTTCGTCACGTCAAAAAACCTGTGTGCCCTAAAGGAGAGCGAACAATGCAGCTCAGCATCATCCGTAAAGACAGCGCCCCGTCTGGCCAGGAAGAGCTGCACACAGAGTCAGTCACTGTCACTGTCAAAGAGGGTAAAGAAGAGCCTGTTGCGACCAAACCAGGTATGGATACACACATAATGTGCACAAAGAGGCCAGGGGTTCTGGGAAACAACTTAATTTTGACATAAATGTGGCCATGATCCTGAGCTGCACCTATATTGACTTCTTGGAGATTTGGTTTGCTGACATGACTAACTTCCTCTGTCTTCATAGGAGCGAAGCTGCTGACTCTGAAGCAGCGCCTGCAGCTCGCTATGGCTCAGAAGAGACAGGAGGAGAGGGCACGCAAGGCCGAGCTGCACCGCCTCGACAATGAAGAATGTGAAGATGAGGAAGAGGAGGAAGAAGAGATGACTGATGAGTCTGACGAAGAAGAGGTGAGAAGGGAAAGTTTGTTCCTTGCAGCTTTTTACACATTTGTGCATATTATTCTGTTTATACTAAGCCTGATCTTCTCTTTCTAACAGAATGTAGATGACTTGCTGGGAGGTGACGATGGTGAGGAAGAAGAGAAGGAAGACGAGGAAGGCAGTGTGGCGCCGAGTGTCAGGAGTCCTTCTCCCGTCGCGCTGAACGGGCCCTCTGACCTGATAAACACAGATGGCTCACTCATGCTGTTCCCCGGCAACTCTTGCTCTCGTACCGGGTAAGAGTGTTTGGACTTTCTGGTTGTGTGACTTTTTTTTTTAACAAAGCCCAGACAAGAGTTTCACTCTGCTGATTTTCTCCACCTATACTGGCCCATCTAAAATACATTGGTGCACTTGTTTCATGCATGCATTTATACTAAATAGGTCAATATATAAAAAACTGACCCCAGTAATCTAATAATCGCAGGGTTTGTTTCTTTGTATTCAGTAATTAAATAATTTTAGAATCAAATGTGAATATTGTCACATATTAGTAAAAAAAAAAAATCATCATAAATACTACATAAATAGAAAAAATACATTGTGTGTGTGTGTGTGTGTGTGT
>JAOWBC010000539.1:3838169-3851805 GCA_028566105.1 Hypoplectrus providencianus | reverse complement strand
GTTCTGCACATTATAAACAAGGAGTTTGGTGCGACCTAGAAGTGTGTGTGTGTGTGTGTGTGTGTGTGTGTGTGTGTTTGGGGTGGGGTGCTGAACCAGATTTAATTTTCCTCTTGGTCTGTTTTATTGTTGCTTTGGCTCATCCATGTAATTCCTTGTGCATTTTGTTGTTTTAAGCAGTTACTTTATATTTCTGATGGGTTACGCCATTTATGTTAATTTATTTATACATCTTTTCAGGTTTTTGGTTTTGACTCATGCTTGAACACAAGATCAACTTGCACAGAGTGGGAAATCGCTGTCAAAGTCGCTTTATCTTTGGCTGGTAATGCAGTCGAAAGCTTGGCTTGTTTTTAAGACTTCTGGAGCTTCAGGAAAGTGACATTTTTCCAAGATTTGAGTGTTTACTTATGCAAGAGCATTCTATTAATAAGCCATGTTTTGTCTGGAGATCAAACTCGTGAGATAAACTGCAAGAGAACAGAGCTTCTGGGAAGAGGACAGCATGATTGTGTTCATTTTCAATTAGGTTATTCTCTTAAACCATCTCGCTATAGGATAAGACTTTAAAGTGATTCTTTTTTTACTGCAAAATTGTAGATAATGTTGTCTTCCGCCTCTGAACATTGTTTCCATGGGGTTTGAATGAACAAAACAAACTATTTAAATACTCTTGATTTTGAGAAACTTTGATGGAAATTTTCCCTATTTTGTGACATTTTGTAGATTAGAATATTAACCAAGAAAATAACCTTTTCCTCCAAATAATGACACATCACCAAAAAGGTGTAACACTACACTAATTTAGATTGATTGATGTCATTTGCTTTCTGGTATAAATCTGTGGATATTTAGGTTCCAAAAATGGCAGCTGTCCTCATTTACCATTCACACCTTTGGTTATGAGAAGTAATGCACTTTTTTGGGTTATGACAAATGTAACCATGAGCCATGAGTCCGGACATGAAGCCCAGCCTCTAAAGGAAGTCTGGTGACAAGTATAAAGAGCAATAAAGTCTGTGTATGGAGGAGGTCTGGGTGGATGGATCGGTCAAACAAACACAGAACTTTCACCCAGGACAAATGTTTGAAGCTGCTGTGAAATAAGTATATTTGTTGTGTAACTTAATATAAAGGTTTTACATTTCTTTTACATCCTCTAATTTTTGCCAAAGTTAAGAGCCGTGGCTTGATTTTCTCTGCAGAAATGTCATTTTTAATTGTAGAGCTTTCTGACCCCTGGTCCAAACACACGCTGAGAATCTGAGGCTGAGGTTCTGTAAGTGACGTACTGTCGTGTCTCCTTTTGTTTCAGTGAGGCTCAGTCGAGGTCAGTGATGCTTCACCATCAGGACCAACCTCTGAACTCGGCCTATGGAGGGCAGAAAGCCTCCAACAGCGGCTCCTCGTCCTCGCTGCGCAACAGGAAGGGCGACAAAGACGGAAACTTCAACTTCCTGCCGGGCAAAGAGAACGAGGGCATAACGAGCAACTCAGGAGGAGACGAGAACCGAAACCAGGTGCGTCCCCGCAGCCTGGGTCCTCTGGGTCGGGACTCCTCCTCCTCCTCTTCTTCATCGCCTTCTGGGTACCACCACAACTCCGGGGTCCTGTCTCCACGTTCCCGCCTTCCCTGCTGGAGCCCCCTGGAGCCGCTGCCGGAGATTGAGAGCGGGGAGGATGGTTACGGCCGAGTGCCCCCAGACGGAGCGGAGGAAGGCCGGATGCAGGAGGAAGACAGGAGGGTGATGATGAGCCAGAACGAGGAGAAGCAGAGAGAGAGAAGGGAGCAGCAGAGGAGGAAAGGCTCGGGTTTCAGAGGGCGGGAGGAGGAGGAGGATGAGGTGACGAAGGAGGACGATAACGAGTGGGGCGACAGCGGCTCTGACTCCGAGTTCAGCTGTGGCAGCGTGTCCTCCCTCAACATGGACAGTGCAGGAGAAGGGATGCTCATGGGAGGCTGGGACCGCATCGGAGTCGGGGAACCAAAACCCAACCAGCAGGAGAACGACCCGACAGGAAACGGCAACCGAGAACCATCCGAGAGACGCGTCAGCCGCAAGTCTCTGACAGCCAGCAACCTGGCAACGTACCTGGATGACGGAGCGGATAAGCAGGACGACGACGACCAGTCTTCAGATTCAGACGGCGAGGTGCCCGAGCTGATGGATGCAGTGTGGACGCTGCGGGACCGCGAGCGCTTCAAGGCCCAGGAGATGGAGAAGCACCAGGTGCAGCTGACCATGTACCGCCGCCTGGCGCTGATCCGCTGGGTCCGCACGCTGCAGGGCCGCATCCAGGAGCAGCAGAACCGCCTGCAGTCCAGCTTCGACGTCATCCTCACGCAGAGGAAGGAGCTGCTGCGCATGGGCGCCGCTGCTGCTGTCGCCGCCAACACCGCACCTGCTGCAGCTGTCAGCCAATCATAGAGAGGGGAAGGAACTGAACCAGGAAGTGGTTAAAAACAATGGTTTTGTTCTGTTCCCTTCAATCCTGAAGACATTTGCCATAAAAACATTTGTAAACTTTACACTAGAGCTCGACTGATATCAGATCTTTAACAAAGAAAGGTTTTAGAGGGAAAATATGTTCTAATTTCCAATATGGCGGCTGCTGAAATTAAAATAGACTTTGCAAAGGAACTCAGAAGATGGGAAAAAACAGCAATTAATCATGATTAATTGCAGCAAATTATGCAATTAATTTATTTCATTTAATTGATTGACAACCATATGTAGAAAATAAAGAAAACACAGAATAAATAAACATAAAATAAATCGGTAAATAAACATCAGTGGTGTTTGTTCAGGCTTAGCCAATTTCTGTTATCATTCAAACAGGAATATATTTTAAAAATAAAATACAGATCTACATTTAAATCCAGCATCAGTCAAGTGCTTAACATTTATATCAAGAAAAAATAAAATAAACTTGAGATTAGAGCATTATATGTTCTGTAAAAATAGGATTTCATATCATATTTATGCTCATAACATTGTGTATTAGTCTGTATCAGTCGGGCTCTACTTCACATGATTGTAATGACTTGTGTTTTTTTGTTCATTTTCTTTATCGGTTTTCCACCCAGAGCATCAGTAATTGTATCAGACTCGTCTTCAAACATCAGCATCTTCACCAAAAAGAATCCTATTCTGGTCAAAAACAAAGATTTTGTTGTGAGTTTAATATGATGTTTATATCAGAAATGTTCTTAATGTGTGTGTGTGTGTCGGTGTACGTCTCAACCTGTGCGTAGAAAGAACACCCGCTCTACCAAAAAAGTATTGGAAAATATGTAGATTTAAAATTATTATAGATGATTTATACCCTGAGATCATTCTGTATATATCGAGATAATTAAAAGAATAAATAAAATTATCTACTGCCTAATTTGTTTGTGTTGTGTGTTGGTTTAGACTCCATCTAATAAAATTTGTAATCAGCTGTGAAATAGATAAATCTGAGGGGAAGTCCAGGAAAATAAAAAAAAACACTTTAAGCCTCAGAGCTTTCATTTCAGTCCAGATCAGCTTGTTGATTTCAGGGTTTATCAAAGCTCCCTCAGTGCAGATATGACTAAAAAAAACGAGTAGTTTCTATCTTCTGGAGCTGTACTTGCTGTTCTGGATGGAGCCCTTGGGCGAATGACCTTTCAGCAAACAATTGCCTCTTTGTCAGCTGAACAAAGTTGGTTTGTATCGGCTCATCACACGGGGTTGGGGAGTGTGTTTTCTGCGGGGAGTGTGATAGCCGTGTGAGGCTCAGGCGTCAATCTTTACGGGCAACGGCTGCAGCCGCGGGCGCTCCGAGATCATCTCACCTCCTTCCATGTGCATGTATGTGTGTGCTCAGGGAGATACCAGCCGCGTTGCCACCCTATAATCTCCATCCTGAGTCTCGGTGGTGGTGGAGGGGGCCCCGGGGGAGGCTGTCAGTGTGCGCCCCGGGGCCCTGCAGGTCCTATCCGGCCGCGGTGAACAGACGCCGGTCCGGTTGCGCGCAGGAGAGCCAAACCCCGGGGCAAGTTTGGGATTATCCCCCTGCCTATGCCTCCTAACTAACACTTTTTTTTTAATTCAAAGCTTATCGGCTCTCCTGGACGCAGAAAGTCTGAGTCGATTTACATATTGATCCCTTGTTCGCTGGCTGAAGGTTGGAGGTTTGCGACGCACCAAAGCGCGAGGATAACATGTTTACACCGGAATAGTGACTTGTAAGCAACGTGCAAGCAGCTACCTTTTAAAAAAGGGGCATTAAGGAGGAACAAACACGGCTTTGATGGGGGATGTAAACCACCGAGACGTGATTTCAGGCTAGTTAGGAGAGGTTATAAATGCATCCAAACAAAGCGCATGAAACATGGAGATAAATGAGAATAAAAGCTGCTTTTACGCAGGAAAGGAGGTTTATGATCAGTGTCACCTCAGGAAAAATGTATTTTTAGAGCAATGACATATTTTCCCGAAACACTTTAACCCATAAACCCATGCTTCTCTCCAACAAGGCACTCTTTATAAGGTGTAATTATTTTAAGCATGTGGTGTAAGACAACGATGCGATATTTACTCATATAAGTTTGTCGTGACAAGATTTTCGATTCGATTGGATTCAGGAGCATGCAATCAATATTAAACAATATTTCATCTATTTTATTTTATTATATTTTTTATGGTATGACACATTTCCTACTGCGCTCTTGGGGGCATTTAAATGGAAAATAAAAACTTGTTTTTCATAAAACAGTTTAAAAATAGAGTAAGAACTTCAAAATAAAGGTCTTAGCATGAGGATCTGTATCGATATAGCGATATAATTAACTGTGATCCAAATCAATGTCATTTCACACCTATTTTGTTTAGTAGTTGATTATGTTTCTCTGCCGCATTTTTTTTCTATTTCTATTTTAGTTGCATTTTATGACCTAAATTCTTTCATTTTCTTTTAAAATATTTTTTTTAATTATTTTTTTTTTTATGTCTGTTCGTTGTGAAGAACTCGGAGTCTGGATGCTTAATGAAAGTTGCTACACAGAAAAAAAAATATTTTTCTAAAAAATAATAATTCTTATTATTCACAACCATCACTTTTATCTTGTCGAAGTTGTGAAAAATCTCCTAAAATCTGCAGCTATTAATATAGTACAAGGGTTGAGGGGGAGCATTTATACACAGATCATACGGGTAGAAAGAACATCATCAGAACACAGTGTCATGGGAGGAAAAACTAAAAGTACATTTTGACTTCATTATGGATCTCTTCAACAAAACTGTCAGTGTTAAAAGTTGCGTATTATTTGATACCTAGAAACTGTTTTGCAGCCCTTTACAAAAGGTCAGAGGTCAAACAATCCCATGAGCAGAGGACAAAGAAAGTGTTCATTTGGGGAGGATAAACACATGGCAGCACATCCCGAAAACACTACACTTGTTCTCTTTATTGGCTCATAACGAACTTTAGGAAGCAACAAATCCATTAGTTATAACTAATACATTATGCCTATTTAAAGATTTTGTGGTGTTTATATCCATGTGATTTAAAAAAAAAAAAACAAAAAAAACAAAACTGGATGTGAATGTGTGTTATTTAAGCTTTCCAAGCCTGGTTTCCCTCCCAGCACGTCAGATACCGACACACAACACGCCCTATAGCGCCTGTGTGAGACGTGTCCTGCCAGGGCACTGACAGCGTGCATTGTGCACACATGGCTGCACGTCTTTCTTTCTCTGCACACCTTGTAGCTCTTAACTCACCCTCGCAGCAGCACATGAAAATGATAGGCATGGTTTTTATTCAATGCAAAGGTTCCTGGAGAGCAGAGAGCTGCACACAGCTGGACCTTCTAGCAGGAGGACAATCAGTTTTTGTGATATAACTTCTACACAATCAGAACACAATATTTCACATTCTTTATCCAAAAATAATGTAATTGTTGTTTTTTTATTAACTTGTTGTCGTTATCCTACTTATTTATATTGTTTATATTTTCCATACTCTGAGAAATCACATCCCTCTTTTATATTTTTGATCTAATACAAACATTTCCTTTACAGAAAATGTATATCTGACCCCCTCCAATATTTTAAGCATAACTGACAACAAATCTACCATAGCAGATCTTTTTATACCAACATTTACAGAAAGAAATTGTGACCTTATCGTCTTATCTGTCTGCTAATTGAATGAAATACCAAGCAAGTTCTAAGGAAACATATATATTGTTTGTGGCATGGCAAATGCGACATGTTTATTCTGAATATTAATCAGGCTATAAATGACTGTAAAGGACACTTAGTTTAATGATTTTGCAGCAGAATGGACAAATGTTGTGTTTTACACAAACATAAAGATGAAGAAAATTACTGCCCTGACCTCTAACTTTATGTACTGCATGTATTGAAACAAATTTTTTAACCCTTCCTGCTGAAAACATTAATAAAAAGCAACCATGACAAATTGTGTTTTCCACACTTATTATTCTCTGACCCAGAGGACACACAGGGGCGACTGCATGAGGACACCAGCAGGGAGGAGTGCCCACTAGGGGGAGACACTCCATCACAGACTCCGTGTGATCAGCTCGTCTCCTGCTGCAGTGTCTGTGTCTGGACACCAGGGGGCGGCGGTGTGCACATGGGCGCCTGATCCAGCAGTGGTGCACTTAGCAGGGGACCACCTGGGATCCGTGAGAGGGTTCCCACTGGGACACAATAGATTGTTTTTCCACTACATGTTGAATGATACCATGCAGAGGTTCCTAACCTGAGAGCAGGACACTGGAGGGGTCATTAACAGGATATGAAAGTAGAAAAAATGCTATTAAACTACACAAAATGTAGTTCTTCCTGACATTTTTGTGAGACTATGCAGGTAGATTTTTTAAACAGACGTGGGACAAGTTACAGGAGAAAAAATCATAAACAAATCTAGAAAATTAATCAGATGCAGATGTGCAGCATTAAATGGTGTGGTAAGTTAAAAGAAGAACTACCACTAGATTTCATCTTAAAGATTAAAAAAAAATGTGGAAACAGCTGCAGGAGTTCATAATGAGCTAATCATTGAACTCAGCTGTGTTGGAACAGGGAACTTCATTGTATGTAGAAAAAAAAAACAGCATAACAACATTATGCTAGACCGAACACCTATTTATTAATATTCAGTTTATGTTATAGTTACTTGATGTCACAGTCATGTGACGTGACCTCTGTGTGCAGCTGTGACCCAGGTCGGTGTGTATGTGTTGATTATCACGTTTTATTTATAGCTTGAGCGTTATATAGCGTCATTATGCATAACACTAACGGTCACATGTGGCCGTTTGTGCCTAATTAACATGTACACTAAAGTTATTTTTGTTACTTATATTACAGTAAGTAGAAACTAAGAGAACCCACGGATTTGAAAAATGAAGCCAACCCGGAAGTGCCTTTATCCTTCATTCGATCCAACGGCCGACAGTTGGCGACACCGCTGGCTGCAAGAACTCCGTTTGTAAGTAAGTGAATAGAAACATGTCCCTGCTTCACACTTGATTTATCAACACAGTTGGCATTCTCATCATAGGTTTATGGTCTCAATCATTAGTAAACTAGTAA
This sequence comes from Hypoplectrus providencianus, assembly GCA_028566105.1. Classification (NCBI taxonomy): domain Eukaryota; kingdom Metazoa; phylum Chordata; class Actinopteri; order Perciformes; family Serranidae; genus Hypoplectrus; species Hypoplectrus providencianus. The sequence goes on along the minus strand of JAOWBC010000539.1, from coordinate 3,844,210 downwards.
ATCATAGTAAATTATATTCCTGTTTATAGTATTATAGGTAATAAAACGGTATGGTTTAAGAACATAGCTACTGTATTACTGACAGGTTAACGTTTAAAGTTTTAATTTTCATACATTTATCCTGTCACGCTTTATCAATGTTACCTGGAACAATTTGGTAGCTTAAAATATCCAATTCATTGTTCGGCTGTACTCAAAGAAACTCAAATTATTTAGAAGAACGTATTTCTCTTCCCTGTCAAGCTAGCTAGCAAGCTAGCTGCCGTTAACCAGTGATACACCCATAAAGTTGTGTTTCTGTTTTGCGCGTGCAGTTGTGTTGTATAGTGAGTCAATAACTAATAAGAAAAATCATGTGATACATACCTTGGAAGTTTTTGATGCGGATATAACTTTAAATCTGCATAATGTTTTTTTCTTCTTCTTTTTTTTGTGTTCCATCTGTACTGTACATCTGTACAGTACTGATCCATCTGTACAGTACTGATCCATACCTGAGCTTTTTCATACGTCTATACCATATCTTCGTATGCCTAGAAGTAAGCCATGTGTCTATGACATGTGCATCATATTCTTAACACAGGCTTGGTAAATATGCTTCTCTGCATCAGCTTTTCCCACTTCATCCTTTATCACTATCACACACTAATGAAAAACGAGCTCCACTTGATGCCCTTTGCCTAAATTCACCTCCTCTCTGCCCTGTAATGAAAGCAGCCTTTGATATTTTGCACATTCATGCCTGTGAAAAGCTTTAATTCTTCCCAAAACTGTCTGCTGTAGACAGTTTTATCTTCCTGTCCCGCTTAAAGTCCCTTCAGATTAAGATTCCTCGGGACACAATTGGAGGTCTGTGGTCTTGTATTTGCCCTTGACATGAAAAAGTTTACGCACCCCTGCTGAAAAAGCCTCGGCTTTAGCTGTTGCGTGGAGCTTTTTGAACACAGATATACATATATACCCTATCATGCTCTCTCTCTCCCCTTCTTGCCTCCGCCTGATGTAGTGTGACAGTGTGTTCGCCCGCAGCACTCTGCTGGCGTGGAAACAATCAGCTTTGACAGAAAGGGGGTGGTGGTGGGGAGGATGGAGAGGGAGGTAGAGGAGCAGGGAGGGATGAAGGGAGTGAGGAGGGGAGGAGGGGAAGGCTGCGGCCCCGAGGCCTGTGTATGATGAACTGGATAGAAAGACCTGTCGTCAGAGGAGAAACAACACAACACATAGAAACAGATAGATGGATAGATAATAAGAGTGTGAGAGGAGAATTAAATCACATTAAACAACAAATTATTTTATTTTTTTGTCAATATTTAGGGAAAATACAGAATTGAAAATAATTAAAATATAATAATAATAATAATAATAATAATATTTCAGAAGATAAGCTTCATTGGCATTTGTGCCATTTTTGACACCGTTTTTAATGGTTAAAATACACATGAGAGTGATTTAATACGTTTTAATAACAGTATTTGTCTGGAGTGGAAAAAAAAGTCACATGTACCAGTTAAATCTCTTTGTTGTTAAAAAAAAAAAAAAGGCATTTTAATACTGGAAAGGGACAGGTGAGAAACTGAGTGATAACCAGATTTTTTGCTTTATTAACTCACATATGTATAAGTTATCTATCAAATTATTTTAAACAAAAAATCATAGGCATTGTAATGCTCCAGTTAGACAAATGGCAGTGTTTTAATGCTAGATTTCTTTTATTTTTTGTTTGATGTTTTCTGCCTTTTTGTTCAGTTAACTACAAAAAACTAACACATGCAAATATTACAGAAACTGTGAGCATAATGTTTTTTTTCTGCTCTTTTTTGTGTTAATATTGTTACTGTCTTGGTTTGTTTTAATAAATGCACACAAAAAACTTATTGTGATACCAAGATCCTAAAAAAAAAAGTATAAAAAACTGTATGCCCCATGTAACATTTAATTAATCTTATTAACTATTTACTTAATCCATTATACTCAAAAAAGTCACAATCATGATAAAAATCTATTTTCTATATGAATTACACAAAATGGGAAATTGATGTGTTTTAATTACATTTCTTGTTGTGTTTGACTACTATTTATCATCTATATTACATTATTTTGCTCATTCCTGCAGTGCCCAGTAATTAATTGAAATAATTAACAGTCTGTTTGATGATAAATGTAGAAAATCACATTATTTTTGTCACCAATCATGGTTTAAATTGGCTTAATTTAAGCCTAGATTGAAAAGCATGGCCAGAAACTATACATATATTGACAAAGCAGACAAAAACCGGTCAAATCCTCCTTTAAAAAGTGAAATTTTATTAACTTAAACATGTAATAATGTGTCTTAACAACCTGTTGAGTGAAACAGAGGAGCTTTTAAGGCCTTCATGACCTCAGTGTCAGTCGCCCACTTGACTCTCTTCACTAATTCAGTTAAAGCAATCAGGTCCATTACGAGGGCGCCTCTCAAGACGCAGCATCGAGTCACTGTTTGATTCCAGGACGTGAAGCCTGTGTGTGTGTGTGTGTGTGAAGAGGAGGAGGGGTGTGTGTGTGTGTGTGATGGTTCAGCTGCCTCGTCTGCTATAACCAGCTAATAAATATGAAAACAGCAGGTTAAAACTTTTTTATTCGTCCCGTGCCTGAAAGGATTATACCCTTCTATAGAGTCCCGTGAAAAATCCCCCAAACCTCATAATGCCCAATGTTGTCCCATAAAACTGTGTTGGACAAAAGGCAGAGAAAGGGGGCTTTTTCACGCATAAGGGGTTTTCTCAAGAGCACATTGAGGGGAGCCCCGGCCCGGACCCGCCCATAGATTATCTGGCTGTCGGTGAAAGCGCGGCTGGGAGCGGCAGGTGCGTGTGCCAGGCACGGGGGGTCGCGGGGAGGGGCCCCGGTCACCGTGCAGAGGGGTGGTGAACTATGGAGAATGCAGAGAACGCAGCTGCCGGCAGGAATGTTTGCAGATTGTCACTTCCATTTAACTTGCTCTTTTTCTTTTCTCTCCCCGCTCCTCCTCCTCCTCCCTCTGTGACCCAGAGATGGTCTCCCCAGGTTTCCCCTCCCACTTCCAAGCCGCAGAGATAGGGCTAAACGGTGACACCCTGTCCACAAAAGCGACAAGCGGTGCGGGTCGTCCCCGCCTCAGCGCCGTGAAATCGTGGATTAAACTGATAAGAAGCAAGAATGATACAGATCCCACATTTTTTGAGCGAGTTTTATGCGGCTAAGTGAATGCCAAGTAACTCATGAGGCCGGGTTAACACACTCTTTAGCTCCGACTCACTCCCCAGAGGCTTCTTTCATACAGGTTATTGGATTTTTCAAGCGCACACATCAACATATGGCTGTCTGAAGCTGTTTAATAATGCAGCTCATGAATTTATCCCTGCAACTTTGCCAAAAATTAATCAAATAATACAAAGAATGCAAATTGTGTATGCTTTTGTCACGTCGGCCTCTTCTGGAAGCATCACCTCTTATCTTAATTTTCATGCATTCACAATAAAAATCTGTGTTTTATCTCCAGAATTCGTTTATCAAAGAAGAGAGTTGACCCACGTCGGCTGGAAATGGTCTCTTTGCACCATACCTTGGTCTCTAATCTCTGTCGTCCAAACTGTGTCCCCCTTTTCCAAACTGTGGCCTAAGGCTATGTGTGGGTCCGCCACATAATCCCCCTCAAAACTCCGCAGTCCCTGTTATTCCACTGGGGTTTGGCTAAAGTGCAGCACAACGCTGCTTTTTCACACCATCTTCTAGCAAAAAGGGGATTAATGTCGCCACTATTATGAATAATGAGAATGAATAACAAACAGCCGTCTGTTTATCCCGAACCATTAAATAAAGAAAAGAGTGTCCTTGTGCTGTTTTTATTGAACGGTCTTCAGGGTGTTTGCGGAGGTGACAGAATAGGATGAAATCAGAGAGTTAAGTTACCATCTGTACGACTGGCACTGAATTTATCTCTTAATTAATGTCTTAACAGAGATTTGTAGTCCTGTGTGTTTTTGCATGAAATAATAGATCACATTTAGCGTACAAAATTGTTAAAAACAAACACATGAATAAAGGATGCAGAAACAAACAGAGGTCATACCTTCTATCTTATGTCATTTCTTGTAAATTTGGTAACCTGTTACCATGTCATAGTGGTAGTGGTGTTTTATATTTTGTTTTCGGTATTTTAAGACTCCATGTGTTTATTTGAGTATGAACTGACCCCTCAAATTTTACTTATTTAATTCCTGACAGTTTGGAAAAAGCTTAAAGACACCATTTCAACCTTTATGTTCAGTCGTAACATTTATAGCAATAAAAAGTGAGTTGAATGAAACACTGGAAAACATGCAAAAGCAGAGATTTGTTGGTAATTATCTGAAAGTATGGCGGGTCTGTTGTAAGATTTGCGACCTTTAATATTTCCAAAAGTTGAGGTTACTTCTCTGTTCAGGGGGCAGCAGACATTTAAGAAATAATAGGTGTTAACTTTGGTCAGGGTGACCAAATCCATGTAAATGACATAAAAAAATGTTTAAATTTCTCCTTATTTTCCTCCTCATGTAAATGTTGAAATGGGAAACTACACATTCTTCTGTTTCTCAATAGTTTTATTCCTTTTTTCAAACACCTCATACTCTAATTCAGTGGAACTGGCCCTATGTGATGACCAAGGTGTTTCCTCTGTGTCATGGCCTGAACTTTTCCCTCTTGGTTATAATTTTCCAAAAATAACTGGATCAAAACTCAGAGCACAGCTGCCCAAATGGACCCTCCACCATTGGTTTTTAACATATAAGCACATTTCTTATTGAGGTCCAGAACTAGTGAAAAGGTTTGGGGTGACAGATGGGTCAAACATGGTACTTTTCAACTAGGAAACCACTGTGTGTGTCCTGCATAAAACCAAAAATTTACTTATTCTAACAAGTAATTAACACAAGAAACACAACATTTAACATGCTTTAAACCCAGATCAGTCTTTCAATTCACAACATTAACCAAGTGTTTAAAACTGAGAAAAGAGAATATGTTCCCCTAGAAACAGCCAAAAATGCAGTTTTGTCGACCAGGAAGGTAAATTTTAGGAGACAGTTTTTGTTTCAGCAGAAATAACTGATGGCCAACGTGATGAAATCCCTCAGAAAGTGAGAAATAAAGAACAGTCTTGATGCCAAGTGATGACAAAACTCCTATCTTCATCTCCTTAAAGTGCCTCCTATGTATCATGACCCTAACATTCCTCTTCTTTGAATCTTTTCCTCCTTTCTCAGTATTTTCCCGGCTCTCAGACTCTGTACCCACAGATGCCATAACGGACAATGCAGCTCGGAACGAGGATATGAAAATGAAATATGAAACAGTGGTGTGATAAACTGGTAGATAATCATCTTTTCATTAAACTTTCATCCCCAGTGACTTAAATATTCAAGAGCCCAATTACAGAGCTTGTATCTCTCTCTCTCTCTCTCTCTCTCTCCCTCCCTCTCTCATTCTCACTCTTCTTAACAAGAGCAGTCAGCGGAGGAGAGAGGAGGGCGAGTGGCTTTAGGGGTGAGTGAGAGCATCATTACGGAGCGGTCACACAGGAGGAGGGGGGGAGAAAAGAGATGACCCATCGTCCCTCCTCGTCGAGGACAGGAAGCAGCAGGCCTGACGCGAAGGCCTGTCCAAACACCGGGATAAGAAGAAAAAGGAGATGGGGAGAGACAGACAGGCAGCAGGGAGACACGTGTGCAGCCATGCAGGTCTGATAGACGGATGGTGGGAGACAGAGAAACAGACAGACAGAGCAGAGAGGAGTATAGATTTTCCAGGCAGATAGTGGAAAGATGTGTGCATCCTGATGAGTGCCACAAACAGGGCGCATGACTCTCTCTTGTCTGCCTGTTTCTGTGTGTGTGTGTGTGTGCGAGTGTGTGTAAGTGTGTGTCAGTGTATTAGCAGTCAGAGCACTGAAGCCCACGGGCGATTCCTGTGTGTGCTTGCGATAAAGGGAAAAAGGGAGGAAGTATAACGGGGGGAAGCGGGGCGTGGAGGAGGGGGTGAGG
>JAOWBC010000539.1:3816651-3830968 GCA_028566105.1 Hypoplectrus providencianus | reverse complement strand
AAGAACTGACGGAGAGTTTAAGCATTATTGTTGATTTTTTGTCGACAATAAACAATGTTTTTTTGTTTTTTTTTTTTTTTGTAATCCTCCTGACAAACATGAACTCCTTGCTGGAGGTAACATACAAATACTAAACAAGTAATATTTATTTTAGTTTGCATTACTCCACACATATTATTGAAATGACCCCCCTTTTGGATTTGTGTTTGTTCCTGGTCTCCTCAAAACATGATGGTCTTTTGCTTTTAGCCCGTAAAACAGCCACCAGCTTCTATAAAGCAGTGGTAGTAACCTTATCTTGTTAGAATTGTTGCCTCATGCCCTGAGAAATGTGTCTATTAGTGATGAGAGATATGGTTATAATCATAACCTCAGTAATTGTTTGAGTTGAGGTCTTGTTTGAACCTCATAGCTGCACATTACATGAAGAGATTATACCTTTTTTTTTTTTTTTTTTTTTTTTTTTTAAAGAAAATCGTTTTTTCCTGCTTTTTATTGCTAACGGCAGATTTGCAATAGAAAAGAGGTTTTGATTGCTATACAGTCAGATGACCTGAATAAATGTCTTAAACAAAGTAATCTTCACAATTCAACACATTTTATAACAGAACATATGAGCAACTAAAACAATTCCGTATTGGTTAGACATCATTGAGCTCATCTTCTTTTCTCCTGGACTGCATGTCTGACGCATCAACCTGCACCGCACTTGCACTTGCAACAATTATCAAATGATGGGTTTATTTCTAATGAGACTTAATTTTCTTCAAAAGCTCTTAATTCACTTTACATTCAAATTTCTGTTGAAGAAACAGGACATTTATAGCTTTCTTATTAATTTTTATTTATATAATAAAATGACACATAATTTGAAGTTTCTGTTATGATAAACTGTATATGCAACTATAAAACCGCTTCTGTTTTCATTCCCTTAGGTATATATTTTTTTATTTATTTTCCTTAGATGGTTATCCTACTGTGACAATTGCATACTATAGCAACCAAAGTTAACTTTTATACTAAAAACTAAATGAAATCAGAAATGTAATGAACACTTAATTTTACTGTTAATGTGGCCAATTTTTAGCACTATGCTGTCAGTTATAATTGTGTGAAATCTGAAAATTGTCTTTGAACATACGAAAACACATTGTTTTTCACAGAAAACAAGCTAAAGGGCCTTGTGGTGTCAATACGAATTTAAATTGAGCTTTCACCATCTGGTGCATTTTTGGTGCTATATATTCTCCAAACTGCTCTGTCTTCTATAAGTGCACTTTTTTTCGCCTGTGTGCTTAAGCAAATCCACTGCAAAAAACACCTGTATCTCTGTACGTTTCCTCAGTTAACAAAAGAGTAGCTAATTAATCCGCTGTACCAGTGGTCACCCCCTGAATTAAGTATATTCATCGTGAAGTAATGAGTGAACATACCTATAAATATTTTAATTTCTATTTCAACTTAATTACATTCCTCTGTTAGCATTTGCAATCTCATTTTGCTTTAGGGAGCAAATGATAGAATCACAAATTAATTCCCATAAGTTAAAGTAATGCTCTCTTCAAATGACAGGGATGGTAACACACACATGTGTGAAAGGTTTACTCAGCCGTATCAAAAATGTCTTTTAATTTCTGCTGAAATTATTAATTTTTATGTCTAAAATGGGAAATTAAAAACAGAACCGAGGCCTGTCTTGCCTCAATGACGTGAAAGTGCTGTGATGCTTTATTAGAGATGAAGTGTTACTCCAAAGTTCAGGTGGGAATTAACTCTCACTTGTAATTATAACTCTGTTTGTGTCGTGATCAACTTGAGACATCTTAGCTGAAGCAGTAGATGCATTTTGACAGAGACGGGTACATTTGTCAGCTTGTTGTGAGTGCTGACGGAGGTTTCTTCCTCTGAGACTTCATGACAACACCTGAGCCTGCAGCTCTGTCTCCCACCTAACTGCACCGTAGCTCTGGGTTTATTACATAAAAAATTGCAATAGTTTTGAATTTCAAGACTTTAGTACAAAATCTGACGAAAGAAAACGGTCAGAAAACACAAAAAGGTGCAGATTTTTGCCACTTTACTTACATAAGCTCTGATTTATAACCAGGCAGAGTAACCAGCTGATTTATCTGTCTGCATGTTTGCCAGTTGGATTGTTTATTTATGCAGAACACGTCTGGAAAAGTGCAGTGCTTTTTGAAATTATTATGTGTCCTTAAGGCCTTGCAGAGACCCTGCAGAAGCAAAAGACACTTTTATACCAAGCAGAACAGTGAAAGGTAACTAGATTGAAGTGCATTTTACTGCATTTCCACTACATGTTTTGATACGGCTTTAATCAACTTGAATCTCTCATTTTTTGTTCTCTTTTGTAAACTATATTAAACACATTCCAGTCAGAAAATAAGCCAAAAATGGACAAGAATGCACTGTGGTAAAGGAAAGAGGTGTCATTATATCATGGAGACAAAACAAGAGCAACATAGTGAAACAGAGAGCAGTATTATAATTATTTTATCTAAAAAAAAATGTTTTATGTTGGGAGCTAAAACTGAAAATTAACTTTGATAAATTGCCCAGCCCTAGCGGTGGCATAAGCATTTTCAGATGCAACACGCTGGAGTCAGCTTGGCTTCTCGTATCCGTGCGTTGTATCTTCTTGCACTAATTTGTTAAGAGTAGTGCAGCCGCTGCCTGTCACAATAGCAGAAGGGTGAAAATAATTACAAAAAACAATTAGTGTGGCAGAGAAGGGAATGTGGGACACATCGAACGGGGGATAGGGGTAGAGCAGGAGGAGGAGGCGGAGGTGTGGGGGTCCCAGGGGGAAACAGCCAGGCCCAGTAGACAACACCACACAGACTGGAGTGTGAGAATGAGTAGGAGTCAACACACACACAGATACAATGTGCGTGCACACAGCAGGGACCTATAGCATCAGGATCGTTTTTATTCTGTCAAGGTTGTACATGTTGTGGAGGATAACATTTATATTCATGTCTTGCCATAAGCTGCGAGTGTATCGTTATTTTTGTGCCTCACGGTGATGAATTTGGTTTTATGAGTGCAGGATTTACTAATGCTGCGTTCTCAGGAGTGCTCAGAAACTGAAGCAATAGCAGTTTCTCCTCTGCATCCCACACCTTCCTCCAGCTATGCTCTTCTCACATTCATCAACCTCCAGAGTACATGGACATTTGCAAATTATGTTGTATAAACAGGTTTTTTATGGTGTTTTCCCCCCCAGAACATCTTGAGTATGTAGAATATGTATGTGTGTTGTCCATTTCAATGTGGAGCAGGGAAAACGTCTGGTAAAGTCGTGTATCATTTATTATCAAATTGCAGGAGATCGAATCAGACCTGTGTTGTTGTTTTTTTATTTTTTATTAAATCTAATTTGGACCAATAATTATGCTCTTTGTTGAAGTATCTAAAATGTATGTGTTACCCATCTTTGAAAGCAAATAACTGTAAAAATGCAAGTGTTGTTGATCACATCATCCCTGAAGATTTTTTCAACTTGAGGTGTTCATGGTGCTCCCGTAAAAAACTAAGGTGCACAGTGAGCCAAAACATGCACGCTCATTGAAAAAAGGATTTGGTCGCTATTTATTTTTCACATTTTCTTAAAATCTGTGATATATTTGGATGGAAACCGAGTGACTGACATCCTGTCACGCCCCTGGCGCTCAAACTCAAAGTGGAGAGAGTTGGCATCCTTTTGTTTGAGTTAAATTGAGAGGACATTCAAATAATTGTGACATTTTATAAAATTCTGAAGTAGCAGCCGAAATAACAAGTAATGTATGTAACTGAAATACACAAATTGACTTAATTATATGGTTGTGAATTGTTGAGTTGAACTTTTAAAAGCAAAACGTGTACAGCACAGATGAAGCCCATTTGTTGACTAAAACAAAATTTAATGTAGATGTAGGTAGATGAAAAACGCCTGTAGTCCAGGACTATGCTCGGTCGTTGTCTGGGGAACTGCATATGTTGGAATTTATTTTAATTAATCTGATTAAATCATTGCAGATTAAAGTTTAGCCCAGACAGAAAAGGAAAGATAATGATCTGCTTTTGTATATCAAATCTCTTCTTTTTTTTTCTACCACCCATAAATGATCTTCTGAACCCCCCACAAAAAAGAAATCATCACATGATCCCACTGGCACATCCAGACCCTTAGGTTAAAAACCACTGGCTGATAAATTAATCAGTGGTATATTGTTAATTCTGATGGCCTTATTCCTGCAGGATAAATTACAGATGAGTCCTTTAGTCTGAAAGATGTCATACCCCAGTGGCTGCAGACCTCCGGGAGGTGTAGTTAGCTAAAGTCAGCAGAGCATGTCGGCGCAGTGTAAGCGAAACCCTGTTCACATACGACTGTCTGCTTACCAGCCTGCCGTCCAGAAAAACAACTCTGCTAACCTCTGGAGTACTGCACTCACTCAAGCTTTAGAGAGGAGACAAAGAGAGAAAAAAAACTAGCGGTAAGCATAATCACCTGAGGCCTCGACTCTGCTGCATGCATATCAGTAACGATACACATGAAATTCACCACAGAGCAAAACAACTGCAAAAGTTTTAGGGGCATAGAAACTCAGCATCTGCTCCGCTTCTGTTTGTTTTGCTTTCTGTCTGATGTACTGTAATATTTGCAAAAAACTTGCTCATTGTAGATAAATACAGATTAAATTGAGATTGAATTGACAGGTGTAGGTAGGTAGGTGTCGGAGTCTCAGACATGAGGCTAAATAAATGCAGGAAAACTCAGGGGAGGCAGATGGTTTATAAATATCCCATTTGTTCTTTTGGTAGATTATGTAGAAGCTTTAAAGCCTTGCAGTCATCAGTTTTGGTATTTATGTGTATTTTTGCTTGTGAGCTGAAGAAGTTCTATAAGGCCGCAGCAACAGTTAGCCTCTGCGCGCTGGTGATCTACAGCTGGCCCCATATGGGTTTGTAAAATATTTTGTAGCACGTCGGGCACACAATGGGTACAAATAATTACTGGCGCCATATTGCACACGGCTCCCCTGCTCCTGCACAGATGAACAATTAATACAGCAGATTGAGGAGAAATGCCAATAAAGGGAACATGCCCCGGGGCAGGGTGCAAAAATAGGGGGAGGAAGGGAGGGAGGGAGGAAAGGAAAGGAAGGGAGGGAGCGAGTGTTGGAACGTGGAAGAGGAGAGTTTGGGGAAGAGTTTGTGATGATTTTTCAGCAGCCTGACCTTAATTTGTGTCACAACCGAAGCTGTTTTTGCACTGCCAATGTCTTAAAGGGATGGAGTGACATTTTTGGCGCTTATTTGATTTAATGCAGAGAGTTGGATGCGAGGATCAATACCATTTCTTTGCCTGTACACTAAATGTGAAGCTACCACCAGAAGCTAGGTATTATAGCTTAGCTCAAAGACTAGAAATGGACCAAACCCACCTAACGGCATCTCTAATGCTCACTAATTTATTCTACAGCTAAACAAATATAGATAAGAGGATGAGCAGTATATAAATCGCCAACTTTTATTTATTTATCTTTATTTAGGATGTAATGAGTATTTGAACAAATAATAACAAACTTTCACAAGAGAATAGATTTATCTTTTCCCCTCTACTTTGCTCTTACCTACACATCTTGCATCCGTTCTGAAAATATTCAATATATCAACAATTAAAGAATAATAAAATCAATCAAATAAACCACATACAATGTTTAAAAAGAATCTGGGTACATAAATATCTTGGTACAGCCTCTGATGGCACACGTCAAAGTAAGAAATTAGGTTTAATCAGCAAATATTTACATGAAATTGTTTTATAAAATTGTGTGAAAAATATATGGTTTTCCTCATAAATAAGCTAAATAGCCATTTTGACAAGCTAGCGAAACAGTTGCCTAATAAATTGCTTATTAACCTAATTAGCAATCTACAGAGTTGTAAGAGCGCTGAAAAACATGACTAGAGACTTGGAGGTGGACTCGTGAGAGTTCCTGTCTTTGTTCGTCATAATGACGTTTAATTCCACTGACAACCACTTCAGTCTCATTTAGCCGTTTGTTAACAACCGCCTTTTAAAGGACAGGTTAAAAACATCAAATTTCACAAGTGGACGTAGTTACTATCACATTTGTCATGCCACCAATACTTGAACATTTCAAAGTAATTTCAGACATCAACACATTTAAAATCCTCATTAAGATTGTGACTCCAGGGCGCTAAAATGCTAACATACTTCCAGGGTAAAGAACTTATTCCTGTGACGCCCTGTGTCCGATCTTCAGTTTTTGTGTCTTTCACTGTTTCCGTGCCTGCTGAAGGTGCACAGGTGAAGCTTTTGTTTCGTGGCACAGCGGTCGCCTTGTTTAGCTGAGAGCGAGAGTCGCGGCGGGGGGATAAAACATATGATGTGCATTGTTTGCACGAGAACACGGGTGTGAGTTCAGGTGGCAGGGTTAACAAGGTGCCTGGTTCCCTCCGAGGTGACATGGGAAGGGAAGGTTATTTTGATGCCAAGTCCGTATTATTGTTACATTGTAACCAGCGAGACAGGTGTCTGGTGGGTGGGGGTGATGCCACTGGGGCGTTCGCATACTCACGGAGGATTTAAAGCACACACACGTAAACACACACACACGTAAGATATTCACCCTGAGATTCACGCCCGTCGTGCACTCTCACAAACACGCTCTCACGTGTGTGCGCCTTCGTCGTTAACACACAGACTAAAGCCTACTCCACGGGGAGCATAACGATCATCATTGCCCTCGTGGCAAACACAGCGTTAACACGAAAGTCACAGAAATAAGCAGCTTGGCTCAGAGATAAATTGAATTGAGAGGGCAGGTGTGCAGATCACAACTCGCCCGGCGTCGTATGAATCATGTTTGCCTCGCTGCCAGCAGAGAATGCAACATTTATGTTTTTCCTGTTGCATTTGAACCAAAAAAAACACTGCACCGCTTCCACCTCCGTCAAGAATTTAGGCCATAAGTTGTTTTTGAAATCCCCACAAAAATTGTCGAGCTTTAAAGGGATTTTTTAAAATGAGGAACAGTGGCTTGCAACAACGAAGAGAGAAAATTAGTGTTTTGGAGGAAGAGAAGGCAGAAGAGGCTGGAAGCGTAAAAGATGTAATTTAAAAAGAGGAGAAGAGGGGGGGAGGAAGGGGCAAGAGAAACGACTTTAGAAGTTTTTAATGAGCCCTGGCGCTACTCCAGGGCACAGGGTGAAGGGGGCGGAGAGGAGGGGGGAGGCAAAGAAGGGATGAAGAGGGAGGGCGGGCGCGATGGAGGGAGCAACAAGGGTGCTGACTCTCAGCAGATGTCACACTGCCAGTGACACCCTGATTTCCCCCTCGACACACAAACACACTCACCTTCTCTGTCCTGTGACGCCCTTTCACCTCCTCTGCAGCCACCCCTCCCTGCGCTCCCTCCTTCTCTCCCCCGTGAAGTTAATGCTGTGTTAATGTTGCAGCTGTGTGCGTCACGACAGGCCGCTGCTGAGCTGAAACGTCTAATTTGATAATTAAATAATAATTGCAATTTGCCTAAAAAAAGTTGTACTTTTCCAGCGGTGAGATGTCTCAATATTGTGAATTTCTGTATGAAACATACAGATAGTGACACCAGTCTCACTGTAGATATGCTGGTGGTAATTCTGGCACCTCTTATTAAAAGAATAAATTACTATTTAAATTGGGGAGTCACCCATTCATGAGCTGATTGTCTGCCATTTGGAAAGAGGCAAATAAGAAGACATTGACTTAGTCCTGCCACAATTATTAGTATTTTGACCCTTTGAGTACAGTTGAAGTTATCATGCTCCATATATCGAACAATGTTGCTTGCAAGTTTTACTTTTGCCAATATGATAAAAACAATGCACCTAAGCAAAATGATAGAAAAAATGCTGAGACACTTCTCTTCCATTTATTTCTGCTTGTGCTGCTCCTGTGCAGACATCAATGACCCAAAAACCCCCCAAAACAAGTGTGTTATAGCCTCGATTTAAAACGTGCCATGGTGTGGGATCATTGAACATGAACAGGGAGGCATTTCCAACCCTTTGCCGCAGAAAAAAGGACACATTTACGCCTTAGTGCAGTGGCACAAAAAGGGGAAATCAATAACAAATAATAGTTTTGGTATCAGATAAATTTGAGTGTCAGTACAGCCTTAATTCACATGCAGAATAATTGACATGACAGTAATCTACACACAACAAACTCATGTTTACAAAGCTGCCAGTCACCAGCTGTTACACTTTATAAGATGTTTCCACACACAACAGTTGTATCATGTCTTAAGTATATTGTGTTAAGATTTAATTGAATTAATGTGCATCTCAGGCCTTGTAAGAAGCGTTCTCATAGATGTGAATATTAATCCTCCCCCCTCGTTTCTCTCCTCAGACTCCCTATCATGTGAACCTGTTGCTGGCGGGCTACGATGACACAGACGGCCCCGGTCTCTTCTACATGGACTACCTGTCTTCCCTGGCCAAGGCCCCCTTCGCTGCCCACGGCTACGGAGCTTTCCTCACTCTCTCCATTCTTGACCGGCACTACAGACCAGGTCAGAGCCGAGAAATGCCTCACGCTTGTGTTTTTCTGTTTGTTGTTCCTGCGAGACTGGCTGGGAGAGAGAAATGAAGAATGTGATGCAGATCTGCAGAGGTTATGGAGTTGATTTACACTTTGTTGTGGTACAGACTCATGTCAAGTCAAGGGTCTTGTTAAATAAATTGATTTCACCCTGATGGAAATAATAACTGTAGAAACCAGAAAACTTTTGTTGGCCAAATACCCCTGATGAAACTTACGAGTTAGCATCAAATGTTTATAGAAATTATTCTCCCTCACATGAAGTCATGTTCACTCTTTCTTTTCAGTACCAAACTGCAACATCCATTTAATTTCTCAGTTAATAAAAGCTGTTTTTCCTCCCAATTTTAATCTAATTTATTGTCCCTTCATTCCCCTGTTTTTCCGACTTCAGCATTCTCATTTTCCTGTTTTCTCTCGCTCTAGATCTGACCCGAGATGAGGCGGTGGATCTGCTGAAGAAGTGCATCGAGGAAGTGAGTTTAAGGAGTTTTACTCATTCTGTACAAATAACAATAATCTTATATATTTGTTTATCGTGTTGCTCAACCTCTCTGATAGCATCTTAGCTTTGTAGAAATGGCCTCTGTGTGTTCTCAGGAGAAACTATTCAAATTCAGCTCTTATGGATTTATTGCTGTGAATTCACATCCACAGTGAGATGTCCTTTAAATCCACACTGCCCAATGATTTGACCTCTGGTTCGGCCACATGCTTCTCAGAGTACGGCTGCTGGCCTTTCTGCTTTCACTGGGCCAAAATTACTTGGCAAAATATTTTTCTCACCAGCATTCTTTTATTTATTGATTTTAATGGAAATCTGTAGGAATCTGAGCTTGTAGCCGCACTGCCAGCCTAGATCAGTCATTACAGATATCGTTAATAAGTTCACAACCTATAAATAGCACAGATTTGTGTGATATCTAAACAGCTGTTTAGGGAGATTATGATACTCTAAGCACGCCAGAGGAAACAAAATGCAGTTGCAGGAGTTTGCGTCTTTATAGATTGATGCTTTTGATTGAAGGGAGAGTATTTGTTCCAGAGTCTGATGTCTTTGTCACTTGTTTGTAGTTTTTTTTTCATTAAAACTCGCAAATATTTCTGAAACTGCTGCTGAATGACCAGAGAGAAAAGAAAGAAAAGAAGGCCTGTTGTACATTTTTTACTTAAATGGTACAAAACCTACAACAACCAGAATGCACTGGGCTCGTTCTCCTTTATTTAGTCAACTCTCTCAGTGGTACTGAATTGGATACAAAACACTGTCACCGCTGCACTTTATATATGTAAAATTTCATTATTCTCCTCTCTGACAACGTCTAAAATACCTAAACCACAAATTTGTTGTGTAAGAAAGTTTTAGAATTTTATTACTTGAAAGCTCTACAAATCCTGTCTTCATCAGCAGCCCTGAATGTTTGATTCAAGCACTGAGATATTAAATGTGCTGTGATTTTGGTGAGGAGCCGCCCCCTTCACCGTAGAGGCAGATATATGAAAAAAACTCGGTCTGTAGTTTGGAAACAGCCCGAGAGTCGGCACAACTTTTGCTGGCAGATGAGCGTGGAGCTCTGAGTGCTGGAAACATGGAGTGAAAGTTAAACATGGCTCATTTGCATATAATACTCACATTGTAATGCAACAAATCTGGTTAAAAATCTGCAAGGAAGTTTCCCTCTAACAGTCAGGGAGTTTGCACAAACTTGGGAAAGTTTGCTGTATTTTAAGCATTATGTTTTAAAGATTGGGGCTATATTATATTAGAATTTGCCCAGATATGGTTCCTAATTCAAAGAGAGCATCTGCCCACTCAAAAGGGTGCAAAGGTCAGCTCCAGCACTTCAAATAAGTCTGATAACGGGTGAGCTTTGATTTTATTACCCTCTCTATTTTCTTCTCTTATATTAGTCCTTGAAAGTGTTTGAATATTTGTTTGTTGTCTCCTGGTAGCTCAAACCAGAAGAGCTAAGCTAGTGAGATATTAATTAATTATAGTCAAAGTTGGATGGCAAAATAAAGGGTCAGATTGATTTCTGTGAGTATGAATACATTCTATAAGATTTAATTTTTAGCATTTATTCATAATGTAAATGGGATTATTAAAGCTTCAAGAGTCTGGAAATTATGGTTTGGTTGCCTTGAAAGTGCTTGAATGTTATCCTTGAAAAGCTGTATGAACCCTGTCAGGATTCCACTTTGTCTCTCTGCATCTTCTTTATTCCTCTGTGTCTGTTTTACTTGTTTCTCTCTCGTTATTAACGTCTCTGTCTGAATGTTTCTCGTCTGTTTCTCCGTCCTCCAGCTGAACAAGCGCTTCATCCTGAACCTTCCCTCCTTCACCGTCCGTTTGATTGACAAGGAGGGCATCCATGACCTGGAGAAGCTCACCTCCAGCGCCAAGTGACCGCTTACTCCTTAACTACCAACCCTCACGCCCTCGTTTCTTTCCTTCTTTTTTTTTTTTTTTGTACCGTTGACCTCCTTGCTCTTTCTGTTCCAATAAAAAGTGACACACAGTTGAGATACAAGCTCTTTGTCCCTGTGGTGCTTTCTCATTGCTCTCTCGTCGACTCATCTGCACATAGAAAGAGAACAGCCTCCTGGCTGTGTACTTTTGCACTTGTACTCAGCGAGTGTGCGTGTGGGGAATGTACACCCGCTCATGCTTGTACACGTGTGTTAAAACACGCATGCACATATGGTGTGACTTAAAAAGAGGGAAAGTAGTTTTTTTTTTTTGTTCCCTGCAAGACAAAACCAAATATACATTTTGTTTTCTTCAATCTCACTTGGAAAAAAACTGCTTTCAAAATGGGTAAAAAAACAATGAAAAAGTGTTTTTTCTTTTAAAAGGTAAAACGAATAAAGGTTTAATCAAGGTCATCAGATTTTTTATTAGAAACTAGACAAATATACCTTGTAAGAGTTTGCAGTGCAAAAAAGTATGTTTTGTATTATTTTTAATCATATAGGCTGTCTGCTTTATTCATCTCTCTGAGAAAATACATTTACAGATACATCTTACAAGCTGTGGGATATACAACACATTTAATTTAGGATAAGAGTGAAAATGATGCATCTGTATTTCAAAACAAAGTTGTTTACACTTTTTTTACTGTTATGTGCTGTTAGAAATTTTCCTTGGAACAAACTTGTTAAGTGTCATAAGATATTTTACTTGGTAGGAGTTGTTTTTCATCTCATATTTATTGTAATATGTTTGTAATCAAGCCGTAAAGAACTGAATATTTTATCAATCAGGAAGGTTTACATTTACAAAAACACCACACAGACTGATTTAGTAATGGAGTGATTAGATGCCGTATTTTCAAAACAAGGTTGTTATTTTCTTACTTTTTAAATGTTTCTTATATCAAAATTATAGAAAACCTCCTCAAAAATACACAATGTACATTCACATAAAGTCAAACAACAAAAATAGCAACCATATCAAATAAATTGTGAAAGAATGAATGTAGGTAATATGAACTGGATCATCTGGTCTCACAGCTCTTTAATTACTTGATGCTTTATTTTTATTCCTGTCAGAAAATTTTAAACTGTTAAAATGATCTAGTAAAGATCACAAAATTATGCAAAAGCTTCTCTCTTTATCAGAGTTCATTCATTCATTCATTAGAATTGATTCTGTTGGTTCAGTTTTCTGAATCTAGTATTCCTAAAAACCGCCACCAAGGGATCAACGTCAATAGATTGATGCAGAATTCACAACAAGGTTTGAAAAATGTTGCCTCGATGTTTTCCCACTTTAATAACACAAAACCCTGAAGTTAATAAAAGTAATATATATATATAACAGTCTTAACACCTCTGACACAGTGTCTGTAAATGAATAAACATAAACTCACAAAGCTGGCATCAGCTGCAGAACTAATGGATCAGGTTATGTTGTACAGGTGTTCTCACAGTGATTCAGTCTGGCAAAAACAAACCCAGGCTGGCTTCAGGGAAAATATCAATGAATATACTTTAATACTGTATGTGTTCGCTTTTTGCACCCGCTGTTTATTTCAGCACCAACCGATACACAACTCTCTCTGAATCTCAATAAACTTGAGCTATAACCCCACATTCACAAACTTCTAAACTTTTCTT
Organism: Hypoplectrus providencianus; assembly: GCA_028566105.1. NCBI lineage: Eukaryota > Metazoa > Chordata > Actinopteri > Perciformes > Serranidae > Hypoplectrus > Hypoplectrus providencianus. The sequence continues at coordinate 3,818,226 of JAOWBC010000539.1, read as the reverse complement.
GTTTGCCTAACAACATTTGTAGACATAGAATAAGAAATAACTTAATAAAAACAAAAAAAGAAATAGACATTGACAAAAGAGGCACGTTTGCAGCAGAGCAGGGCAACTTACAGATGGACATGATAATGATATTTTCACTGTTAATATTTTCCATTATACAAACCTGTTTCAGTGGTTTTGCATCCTTCCAGTAAAAAAATATTATTTTCTTGGAAATCAAAAGTATTTGCATTCTTTCCCTTTTAAGATGCAGATTCTACCAAAAACAACAATAGATCTAAGAAAACATCAACATGTATTATTCTCTCAATGTCTTGTTGAAAACGTTTCCAGGACTATTGAATTATTGGATAATTACAAATATGTGTCTGTGGTCTGTCTTCCTCAAAGTTTCTTCAAAAACAATTCCACAGAATCGTTTTTTTTTTTTTTCACATGAAGAAATGATTAAAGGGGGAATTCAAATAGCGAATATATTATTTGACTGTAATATTTTGATTTCATGTTGCAGAGGTTCTCTTGTTCAGTTCAAACTCCTATTCTCTGATGTTTCCGGTATTTTGTGAAATGCCTGTTTCAAGCTATTTTTAAATATATATTAACAGGATGTTTAATTTGACATCTTTTTCAGAAATAACTGCAGTTAAAGCTGCTTTTTCCTGTATAACATCAGCGCAGTATTTCACCTCCTCATCGACAGGTTGGTTCACATTGTCAGTGATGGAACAGGGAAAGACCAGACTGCCACATAGCACCCAAAGATTTCTATGCCCGTTTTGAAGATTTGCACAAGAAAAGTTTAAAACATCAAAATCCAAGAACGCCTTCAAAGATTTTTACACTCACTTGAGGTGTTTTTTGTCTTTAAAGAACAAAAGAAGAAGCTTGTTCTGAATAACTTCTGACGCTCCACACATAAAGTTTAAGATAAAGTTGTGAGCTCATGTGATCGGCTCTGACCAGGCCGGAGGCTGGTGACCTCTCAGAGACCTGTCCCTTGGCAGCATATACATTTTATTTTAAAGACCCTGTTTCAGGCATCAAATCTCCAATAAAAAGCAACAACATCCTGATGCTAAAGCTACAAGCTGCATTTATAGCTGATGTGCTGACAGTGTGCACTTTATTTTAAATGTACTTATGTCTGACACTGGTTTCGAATGATCCAAAATGGGCCTTTATGTGCATCTGAAGGATATTTTACTGAAAAGAACATACATTTTGATGATTTGCTGCTGCTTTTTGACTGTATACAGGGAGTTTTACAGTAAATGAGCATGCTTACATACAGCTGTAAATGGAAAAACCAGGCCATGTTGGTAACATCACAGCTGAGTGTGTGTGTGTGTGAGTGAGACAGCCCATGTGTGTGTGGCTCCATCATCGTCTCCTCTCTCCGCCACAGACAGGTGATTAATAAACATTAAACAATCCCTCCTCTCTCAAACACACCGGAATCTGACGGGAAGAGCAGCATATGTTTGCCTGGAGGCACAGGGAGAGATGGAGAGCGGCCCCGCTGAGTGTCAGATAGAGGGAGAGAATAGGGGGGAGAGGAGGAGGATGGGGAGGGGG
>JAOWBC010000539.1:3782109-3800090 GCA_028566105.1 Hypoplectrus providencianus | reverse complement strand
AATAATAATAATAATAATAATAATAATAATAATAATAATAATAATAATAATCATAATAATAATACGAACATATGCAAAACAACACATATTAACCATCGTTCAATATCTTATTTTACTTATAGGCCTAGGTTTTTTTTTTTGGTTTTTTTTTTTACATAAAAAGTGTAATACTAGATTTCTTTCTTTACTCCTTTACCCTGTACGTTCCCTTTCACTGCATAAAATGACCAGACTAGTTATATTTCTGCATTTGAACCCAGGAAATTAAAGTTAATCGTTTCATTGATTCGAACCAGGGAATCATGCAAAAAAAAAAAAAAAACCATACAATGAGAATAAATCACTGAAAAGGTTTACATTCAGATGTCTCTGCATATGTACAAACAAACATAAAAAGTGGAACTGAACTTCAAGCACGTTAGATCCAAACAAGTGTCAGTGCGCCATCTTGTGGCAGATCATAGAAAATACACCCTGTGGAGAAACTACAGGAAAAGTTATCCACATCAACAGGAGCCTGGTGGGACATTTATTCCCTTTAGACCAAATGTTGTTGAAGAATAAAGTTGTTTGGAGGCCACATTAGCATGCTTGTTATTTAATCATCAGACTCAACTTACTTCAAAACCTAAACATGTCAAGATTTGACACAATATAATCTCAGAACAACAATAATAAAAATATTCCCTGCGACTTGCATTGATTATGACCTGATAGAACTGAATCTCAACCATGAGAAAGAGGAAACAAAATCATGCAGATTGTTACTTTTAGTTACACTAAAGATGCACATAGGAACATTCAGCCTTTACAGTTTCTGTCTGAAAGAAAGGTTTCTGGTAAGTTCTTTTAAAGAAAAATATCTAGCAGTAGTAATGACATTCATAAAATAAAGGAAACACTACAGCTGGGAGGTTTTGTTGGATCACTGATTCAAAGCAGTAATTTCTTCAAGGAGTTAAATGATTGTGTCCTGTGAAGAATCTGTTTTTAGACTTAAATTACTTTTCCTGTTGCTGTTTGGTTAGTTTCAGGCAACAAAGCTATTAACCTTATTATGGAAATGATCACAGTTTTGGGTTAAAATAAACCCTTTCATAACAACCTGTTCATAACTGTTAATAGCTTCCTGGTGGAAAGCCCTGAAGGATCTTCATGTGTGCCTAAAAACCAAACAATGAGTTAGTTTTACTCTCACTACTTTCAGACTCTGACTCTCAGCCCCTGGAGCCTGTTTGTTCTTACTGAGGACATAAATCTGTTTTTTAAAGTCACAAATGAACATGAGACTCGACCACAACTCACCACGATAAAACCTAAAAACAGCTCTGCTCTACGGTGAAGTTCAACTGATTAGAAGAAAATGTTGTTCGAAGCTACAAAAGAAAGGAAGATGCATTAAAAGTAGCACTTTTCTAACAAAATAGCTCTTTATTAAAGACTTTAACATTTCACAATTGACATGTAAGAAAATGTATCTTTTGAGAATACATATTCACATTAAACTAAAGTTTATTCATCATTTTGAGTGCCCTCCTTTTATTATGTCACCTTATTTTTAAAGATCAGCAGCACCGTTTTCTTACTATAAAGTCCGGGGCAACAGGTAGTACATGATTCATGTCCATTTAGTAAAAAACACACATTTGGCTTCAGAAACGGCCCTCCTTTATTACCTCATTTTTAAAAATACTCATTTAAAGAGCACTTTGTCCGTCAGCAGCAGTTTGATTTCACTTGTCTCCCACTGATTTCTTCAGGCTCCTCATACAGATCAGAGCTCCTTTACCATTTCTCATCATGTCTCTGATCTCCGCTTTACAGATGGGGCACTGGTCTGCCAGGGCGCACAGAGCCTCCTCTAGCGCCTCCTGTGTGTGCTGGTCAGGTAGTGCGCTACACTGACTCAGCATGCTGAGTGTGTGTTTGAGCCAACCTTCCTCTCTGACCAGGTTGGTGATCCAGGGCTGAGCGCGCACGCAGCCTCCCAGAGCCTGAAGACACAACCTCCAGAGCTCGGCAGCCTCGTCCCAGCTCTCCTCCCAGCTGGGGCTCACCTTTACCGGGCCGGAGCTGGAGCCGGAGTCCAGGGCGCTGCGGAGGAACCGGAGAGCTGAGGAGAAGAACCGCCTCTGGCTGGCTTCAACAGAGACTGGAATATCAAGTATGTGTCATTAGTGGAGCCTTGTGTTTTTGAACCCAAGCTGCCAATAACAGTCATGTTCAATTATTTAAATATAAAATGTGATTTATATAGATTTCTATTATTTTAGCACTCAAGCAACTAATTTAACAGTACAGAAGTCAACAAGTATTGATTGATGAAGGTTTAAAGAGGGAGATTCTGTCAATTTGAGCTATGGTTTGTATTCTCTAGCCTTTGTTCAAAGCAACTGTAGAGCAAAACACAGAAGTAAAACAAATAATGTTAGTTATAGCAGCATTAGACTGAGACTCATTCAACTTAGTTTTCACAGAAGACATTTTAACAAGTCACAGGAGGAAACACAAAGGTGTGAATAATCAAATAAAAATGGATTCCATTCATCTGCTTCAGTTTCAGGGTCCTGGTGTATTAAATGCTAGCTCACTGTCTCAGCTTACAGAAGAAGAGAACAGAGTCATTGTTCGTGTGATTAGTAACGCCTGTGATTTTCCTTCTATAACATGTCAGCATGTCTGCTGGTGTCTGATTATTACATGTGACACTGTGAAAAGATTTTGGTTGTCTTCCAGTCTTTCTGTCTTTTATCAAAGTGCTACAAGGGTATATATTATTTGCCACTGTAACTGTCTTGAAGTTGTTTGAGGGCCATACAACTGAGCATAAAAAAAAATCTAAATTCTCTTTGTAGTCATAGCTTTTGTTGTAAACAGCCCTTTTGGGTTTAACACAACTGGAAAAAAAAGGTTTGTACCAAGAGATTAACCACAACAAAAGAACAAATTTTTACCTGAAGGAGGTGATTTCAGTCTTCCAATCATCAGTCCCAACGTGCAGTAATTTGCTGTGAGGACCAGCAGGCGGGGTTTGTGCACCAGCACAGGAAGTGCTTCACTCAGAAGGGCCTCCAGCGTCCTGAAACATGGATCCTTCCTAAACAACAAAAATAAAAAGGACTTCATTATAACTGGAGCAGTGAGAGCAGTGATACTTTAGCATTTTCCTTGTATTCCAGCTACCTGACGCTCTCTGGCTCTGTGACAGTAAAGTTGAGAAGAGCTGAGCAGGCTGTCTCCATGCTGGGATCCCTGACTGATGTCACCCCACTTTTCCCCTTGAGGACAGTCCAACACTGTGAAAGGAAGTCCACCAGCAGAGCCGGGGTGTCAAGAGTGAGCAGCACCTTCCTGGGACCCTCCTCTGCTGACAGGTGGCAAAGAGCTGGGAGGAGATACCTGAAGAGAAGATGGAGGATGTAAAGAAGAGAAAACACTGTCAGATTATCTATAAAATATAAACTATGTGACTGATTCTTTCAAATATGACCTCTACCTCAGAGGCTCTTTGCCCGTCCATGCCCCGCCCTCCTCTCTGACTGACATCTCGGCCATCCAGTCGGACAGACCCTGCTCTGGGCTCTCACTCTGCAGGTGGCTCCGGGAGTAGCCGATCAGGAATGGCAGCAGTCGAGTCACTTCCTCCTTCAGACAGGAAGTCTCCTCGGCCAGCCATGAGCACAGAGAACGGAATGTGGCAAAAATAAACGGATCACTGTAGCGACTTGGATCCACCTACAAGAACAGGAAGAGATGGGGAAGAATCTTTTTGAAATGTTCACAGCTTGAGCTCTGAGTCAATGTATTGTTTTATAAATAATAATATTATTACAAAATATACAAAAAAAGAATAGTTTTGATCTCTTTTTGAGTAGTAGGATATAAAAGTATTTTAGAGCAAAACTAATTTGTAGAAGTGTTTAAGATTGCTTTTGTTCAAAAACCTTTCTACTCTGCCAACATATTTCATTCCTTAAATGTTTTGGCTTTGCTTGTTATTGTCTCACCAACAAAAAAAACAAGCCAAACAGGGTTTCTTTGGATTGCTTTCATTTTGCTACACTCACATAACGAAACAGTCATAGGAAACGCAATACCATAGAACATTTGGTTGGACTGGAAAGACAAAGATAACGCCCATCAAAGAACTGTGTAAGCTTGTTTCTACCTAGAGCAGCAACTAACAATTGCTTTTAATATCAGTTTATCTGTTGATTCCTTATTTAATTGTTTGATTTTTAAAGCATAAAAAACAGTGAAAAATAATACAGAAATCCATATTATTCCTGTATCCATAATACAGAAAAAATACCTAATCCACATCTTTGAGAGGCTGTAACTAGGGAATGTTTGGCATTTGTGTCAAGAAAATGACTTTTAAAAATGCATCCACTTAATCCTCTCACCTGCTGCAGGTGGTACATTACAGCAGAGAAGGCCTCCTCCAGCACCCCGAGGACCTGCCTGCTCTGCTGCAGGCTGAGAGAAGGGATGGAGCTCTGAGGATGTGCAGCAGGCTGTGGGACGCCCACACAACAGGCCTGCTCGATGGCAGCCTCCATGATTCGGTAACAGCCTGGGGATGATAAGTTATAAGACGGGTTTAGATAAGGAAGGAGGTCAGTTAGGTTAAATCTAATCTCTGCTACAATGGTCTCAACTGGTTTGACAGGTTATTCAACATGGTTTTAACACATAGTTAAAAACAGAGTCATAGTTGCCGATGAGGATACCTAGGACATGTCCTCAGTGTTGATCCATGGAGGTCACTTCCTACACACAAATTATGTTGGGCTATTTTTTTTAGCCCAATTGAGATATATGTTCAGAGTCAAAGTCTAAAAATGAAGCAATATCAAATGAATTCACTTGAATTATATTCCTTGCACTAAGGGGAAACTGTTGGAAAACTATAGAATTTAAATCACATTAAGACAACAAGGCAATTGATTAGGGAAAAAGAATTTGCAGAAACGTTTTGACAATCAAATTAATGTGCAAAGTATAGAGAAAACTGAAAAAAAGAAACTGTTTCCTTCTTTAGCACTGAGGGAGTCTGGACTCAGTATTTCTATCATACATAAAGCCTTGGTTAACAATTAATCATTAGCTATTAAATAAATGAGGAGAATGGCTGAGGGAGCAGGTAGGGGAAGGTTTAAACAAACAATGAACTCTTGGCAGTTTCAGCTTGGCAAGTAGGTGTATTGCTCAGAATATGCATGTTGTTATGAGGATTAATTAACTATTTTGAATGAGAACAATACCTGTGAGTGTGTGCTGCAGCTCTGGACTCAGGTCATTACCAGGTGGCTCCTCCAAACCCATCCTGACCTCCACACAGGCCCGGTTAACCAGTAAGCAGCAGAACTTTGGCGGTCCCACCAGCTCCCACCCATTCAAATCCAGCAGACAAGCACAGAGGACCAGGATGGGTCCGATCTGTCTCGGCGTCAACTTTGCCTGTAACATGGGTCTTAAAACCCCCCACACACGGGTCACAACTCCCTTCAGTTCCTCTCTCTCTACTTGCACACCTACTGGTGGGAGAAACTGTCCCAACTGGGCACACATGTCCAGCTTTTTCTGGTCTTTGGCTTGACAGAAGTCTTTAGAGAGCCTCACCAGCAGCGTGAGGAGTTCTGTGGGGTGTTTACTCCAAACTTTGTCTTTGGTTTTACCTGAAAGGAGGCAACCAAGCAAGGGGAGCCCCCTCTCATGGCTAAAAGTCTGGTTTTGATCCACTGCCTGACACAGAGCAGGAATGGCGCCCCTGCTCAGAAGCTGGTCAGGGCCCCTGGGTAAGGCACATACAGCTGTGAGAACCTGGTAGCAGTCAGCAGCCATGGCCTCATCCAGTTTGGAGGAGGGGTTGGTTTGAGATGTTGGTACTGCATTTGTTTCACTGCCGTCATCACCCTTTTGCTTGCACGTCTTGCCCTCTCCTGCTGACTGTGCCACATTGCCAGAATCGCTTTCTGTGTTTGAGCTCTTTGCTGATTTGGCTTTAGAAAGACCCACCTCTTCACCTTGGTTCTGATCCTGGGCTTCTGGTTTCTGCTTGTTCACAGGACCATTTGCTAAAATGCCCAGCAGGAGCGGGATGGTGGTGAGGAGCTGGGGATGGGAGGCCATGTCAGGGTCTGTACTTAGAGCAGCCAACAGAGCTGTGCCCAGTGAGAGGAGTTCCTGTGGGGGTAAGCCGGAGTTCTCGCTCCCTCTGACCGCTGTCACCAAAAGCCGAGCTGGAAGATTTAAGCCCACGGCCTCAAAGATGCGCCTCAAGGTGGGTTTGTCGAGCTGGCTTGCCGGGCACAAGCGAGTTATCTGAAGATAGAGAGGAAAACAAGATAAAGTGCCCACCTGTAAGTGCTGAGTGCTGATAAATGGTTTCTATATATAGTTGTTATCCATACATATACACTCAGTTATACATAAGCAGCTTTAATTACTTCTTACTTTTTGGGTCAAGGTTTTATACCCAAAACAAACTGTATCCATTCTTTAAATATGACGTTATTTTTGAGCAGCTGCAACATAAAATTGTTGCCTACATAGTTTGTGTACATATTATAATCCCATAATATCATGTCACAGGGGCCACTCTGCTGCCAGTACCTTTACTTGACATACTTTAAATTACTTTGATTAGTAATGCTTATGTATTTTTACTCAAGTGAGATTTTGAATGCAGCCACAAAGGAGACATTTTACCCTGAGGTAATGCTACTTTTACTGAACTTAGCTAGTTAGCCAAGCAAGTACTTTGCTTATTATAGCTTAGTAAAAGATGAGAGCGTTTCTTTAACCACTGTGTTTTTTTCATCTTAACCAAACTCTCAGCTACAAAGTCACTTACCAGCAGGAGAGCCGCCAAGGTATGACTGTCATTTTGAGCCTGTCTGAGTGCATGAAGACACCTCTCCAACACCTCTCTCTGGGCATCAGTCAAGCCGCCTCCTGCATCCCCTTCTAAGCCTCCTCCACCTTCTCCTCCTCCCTGGTCCTCTTTAACAGGAGGCTGGCTTCTAACGGCTGATGTAACATCGACGCTGTCTGCCATTACGACCTTAGTACCTGTGTAACCGAGAAAAGAATACAAAAGTATGAAAGTTAAAATTAAAATGATAATCAGGTTATTAGCTCCGCCGTTCAGAGAAACGACAGCAGCCTAATGTAATGATTTTCAGTTAATTTGCTGGGGCAGGGTAACAGTTAAACAACGGTTGGGAACAATCCGGCCGTTGATATTTGAATTTCTATACGTTTATAGAGAATAACTTACTTATGTTGACAGCACGCGGGGTAACAGCTCGTGAGCACTTTCCCGGAAGCAAAATGTCAAAATAAAGCTGCAAGAAACCAATGAGAACCTTCCAAGAATCACCAAGAACCAATCGCAGGAGGGGTAGTTGGAAGGCGGAGACGCCATTTTGGTCCGTATTGCAAACGTCGGAGACGCGAAGGCGAATTAAACTTAAGGTCATACACATTTTTTACGCTCTTTTGGGGTTCTAGCTTTAAAATATACCTCAATATGACTAAATCGCTGTAGGTTAACTGTTAATGTTGAGCTGAACATGTTCGCCATTGACAGCTGGTCGGCAGGTGGCGCACGGCGGAAGTAGTAGGATTAATGTCCACAGTTTAATTTAATACGTAGCACAGGCAACGTAGCTTCGAAATAGGTGTCTGAGTAGTATAATATGTAGTTTATTCTAATTATACTCCATAGGCCTTCATTTTAGCGCTGTAAATTCAAACTAATGAGTGTTTATCTACCGCAAAATGTCCCAACGGCTGTGTCGTTAAGTACCTTATTTTGAAATTCCAGCCACCGGAAGTATTATTTATCACTCATACTGGCTTGACAGTGGTTCACATCAGCTGTACATGCGAGAGGAATACTGACCTAATTAACAGTACAGGGGACAACAAAAATAACGACGACACAGCACACCACAACGACCGAACGGAGTGAATTCAAGTCAACTCTTTAACTGTAAGTCCTTGTACACTTTTCTGTCTTTTAATGGTGTCGCGCCGAATTGCCATTGAAATCGCTCCGGAGCAATCCGTGTTCCTGCACTGTGTGTAGTAAAAGAGCGGTGCCAGCAGCTGTTAGCCTCAAGGTGCTTTAAACAGGGGTGATCCCGGATTATACAGGTGATATACCTTATGGTGTTCTGCCTCAACCTTTATGTCTCTGTACTGGCACGTCCGTATTTCTTGTAAGAAGGAAACGGAGACCAGTTACTAGGCACGAAATGTCATATTATGGTCCCAAGCGTCCCTCGTTTGTAATTCTGTGATAGTGCAGTGGTCAACGCAGGCTGTAGCTATCGGCCATTATTAAATTATCTGTCAGCTAAAGACATTTTTTTTGTCATGATTTGACCCTGACTGCTGTTTTCAAGCTAGAAAGACTCATGCCCACCATTTTGAATGAAATGTCTCAGAGATATTATCTCAGCAGTGCGTTTACTCATGCAAATGCTTTTGACTGACAGATCCTCATTCATGCACCCAGCCAGTCATGCACTTATTTGCACTTTAATCAGTGAGTTAATCCCTTCTCTGCAAGAATCAATTATTCTCATAGAGCAGAGCTTAATAAACAATTATTTTCATCATTGATTCTTTCTTTGTTTTTTCCAGTTACTCGAGAAAGTAAAAATAGTTATAGATTCAAACGCAGGCCACCAGAGCTTTAATACAAGGTCTTTATGAGGATTTAACAAGCAATATTTTGGATAATATTGATTGGCTTTCATGTGTAATATTAATCCTTAAATGTAATTGTTGTAAGTTCAGTTAAGTCCTTATAGTCTCACATGGGAAATTTGACTTGCAGCAGAACAATAACGGACTTCTTCATCCGTGAAAAGAATGAAACACAGCAATTAGTAAAAGTGACATCCAGTTACAGTAGAATCAATAAAGAACAAGTAAAGCCAATATACAAGGAAAAGTAAAAACATTTCAAAATGGGCATAAAGGGGTTAATGTATATTGCCAACAATTCAGATGTTTTCTAGTTGCTTCCAGCAAGACAACATAAATACAGTCATAGTCATAAAAAGTGACTAAAATACATATGATTCATACAAAAAAACAACATAAGTCCAAAGTGAAAAAGCCTATGAGAAAGTGTAATAAGGTTTGTCTAGATACAGTCTGTGGTTTATGTCAGTTGTTTTATGTATTTCTGTATTTATTCATATTCTCTTTAGCATCATAGAATATTCCTGTAAACGAGGATTCAGGTTTGGATATAAACGTGCTTTGCAGCCATTTAAATATCATTTTAGGATTAGAGCTGTTGTTGCTGTAAGGATGTTTCTGTAGTTGTCACAGCAAAATGGAAGATTTATTATAATTTTGTTGATTTCTTTCAAGGACTCTGCCTGGGAGAAAAATAAAAACAACTTAATTTTCCTTCTCTGTAGCAGCCGAAAGAAACTGTGCGTGGGACTTGGTGTCATTACAGAGAAAGCACCACCAACCTGTCTGCCTAGGAGCCAATACAGAGCTGACAAGCGTGCTATTGACTGCTGCGACTGAAAAAGAGAAAGAGAAGGAAGAAACAGCCAAAGAGAGAGAGAGAGAGAGAGGGCGAACTTGTCCTCGCCGGATATAAGGGGGTTTTTGGTCACAGAGATCATTGTTTTGCAGAAGATTCTCAAGGGAAAAGGAGCTATTGAAATGTCCATAATGGCCGAGCTGTCATCAGCCCAGGTGACCGAGTGCACCTGACCATTGCTGCTGCTGCTGCTGCACACACTCAAAGTCACCACCAGCCTGTGGGCATTTGCTGCGCAGTGAAAAAAGCAAATCTACACTTGTAGATTGAGGAAGAAAAACGTGACTAAATCCTTCCACATTTTTTGGGTCTGGATTATTTTTACCTGGAGCTTTTTGGTGGCTTACCTGGCAGAGAAAAACAGTCGCAGGAGGACTGATGACTGTTTGTGGATTTGGGATTTACTGAGCTGTTGATTATAGCTCAGAAGGAGGCTGCTGGGGCTCGAGCGTCCATGTGCAGGAATGCAGATACACATATGGAGGCACATCATACAGGTTTGTGTCAACAGTTCATGCTTCATAAGTATGTGACAGTCTATGATGTGTGCCTGGTGATCACAGCTTGGCTGTGTTTTCTATAGAATTTTCTTTATAAAATGTATTATAGTAGCGTTACAGTTTAACACATGTTTTCAGCTTGGACAGAGTTATCTGCTATATGGATAAGAATCTGAAACTGTTACTGAATTCATCTGCATGTCTTTAAATACTGACCAATTGAGATAAAGTAGCACTAATTCCAACCTTATGGATATCTTGCGTATACCTAACATATAAAGATTGTCTGTTCAGCAGATGCTTGTGAAAGCATGCTTAATTCATTGCTATATTGCCCCATAGTTGTCTCCTGGTGGAACATTGTGGTGGAAAAGGCATGCTCACGTCTTGAACACAGTGTCCCAGGACTTGTGCTGTTCACTCCCCCCTTTTTCCTTTTTCTTTTTTTGAATCCTATTCTGCTAGAGGAACTTCCATGAGAATTTAGGAGGGAAAAAAAGTGCAGTATAGCTCTTTTGCTCAGAGCCGCACTCCATGCATTCCTCATCATACCTTATGTCAGCATGAATGATCTTACTTTGTTTTGTTTTACACTTTGGTAACTATTCTCTTGCAACAATCTGCATTTTGCTCTGTTTTTGTGACTCATGCACTCAGGTAATTATTCTCCAGCATGAATTTATTATCATCACTAATTACTTTGAAATGAGAAACTTCCTCATCACATGTCCTGGTGGAAAGGACCTAAGCATAAGGAAGTTTCCCCACCTCAATAACATTAACTGAGCATGATAACTCCTTTATGTAATTATTGTGACAGGCCAACTGACTTGTGTCCATGCAAATACCAATAAATGTGCTGTGTATAGAGTGGTGGCTGCACAGCTTTGCAAACAGCTATCCTCCCAAAGCAACTCAGATATTAACAGTCACTGCTGTTGTCAAACCACTAGATCTTAAGGATTGATAGCATGCATGGTTGAGATTGGTGCATAATGTTCAAAGACATGCCTTTAGCCACGACATGAGAATTAGACACCTACCACTAAAGAATGCAGATGTCCTTATCTAGTTCATTTCCTTTAACATTTCCGTGTTGCCTCAACTAATATTGAAAACGAAGGTGCTATTGTGAGTCATGTTATACCTCCTTAAGAGTCACTGTCGAGAGGATGTTAGGAGAATTGTTGCATAATGAAACAGACTTTTTGTATTTGTTCAACTACACTTAATCAGGGGACATCTCTTTCTGTGTCGTAATTACAGCAGTAGGCCTGAATTCTTATGTAAGGTAGAAGATGCGGAGTGTTTTTTTTTCTTTTTTCAACAGACCACATCACTAAATAATTTAGCATTTCCATATTCCTGGTTTTTGATGATCTAGTGTTTGCCATTTCCCTTTTTTAATTTCCAGATGTCGCGTATATAATCCACAGTCATAATTATTCCTGTGCTGATTTTTCTTCTTAATTACTCGTAAATCACCTAAAACATACAATACTTGTGCACCTCATATTTCCACTACCTCATTAGCACAGACTCTATTATCATGGCAGTTTTCTGTAGGTGGCAGACCGTCACCTCAGTGCTGTGTCACTGTTATTTTTACTGTTGTGTGCAGTGTTGTATAAGCTTCTGGAAGCCATAAATTTCCCTCGGGATCATTGACTTATCTATCCGTTGTAAAGGGAAATGAAGGTAAGGAACGTTCCCGTTGTTTGATCCCTCTGTGCAGTATCTCGAGTTGAGGTGGATGAATTCTATTTGCATTAACATTTGTTATCAAGTTGATGTATTATAGGTTGTTGGAATTCTTTTGAGTGCTTCTGTAAAGAACTGTTATGCTACTATTTAACAGCTATTATGGCTGAAATAACCTTAAAAAATATGGATATTTTCTTGATAACTTTGTCCGTCTTTTTTCTTAGCATCAGACAAGACTGTTTCTTTGTCACATAAAGCTGTCAATAGCTAAGAATTTAGTATTCAAGGACTCAACTCCACCAGAGTTTTATTGACTGCTCAGCCCAATTTGACCACATATTTGTTCATTATCCTATGAATAAAATAAGCCACATGTTAAATGATTTTCTTTCTTTTTTCTTGCAGCGTGGTGTTTGAGCAGCTGAGCCTGTGAAGGCCCTGGAGACGGCCATGTTGGATCTCTTCCTCAGAGTGCTGGTGTTGACCCGTCTTCACCCGTCGCCTCACAGCACCTGTCTGCCCACCTAATTCCTCACTCCCTCTCTCTTCCCACATCTCTTTCTTCCACCGACTGGGCGGGAGAAAGGTAAACATGGCATGTTTATCCATTTGCTGATTCTTTGCTCAAGTTGTCCCAGGTTATTTTTGAGCATAGGTTTGAGTAAACCATCTGTCGATTCAGCTAGTGGGATTGACAGGTGTAATTTCTATATGTGTGAAACAGATTAACTGTCATTGTGAATAAGATGCTGTGATGAAATGAAATATAACAGCTGGAAAGCTCACCAATTTACATACGTTATCTATATTATGTCATCTGTAAAAAAAACACCATGTTGTTGTTTTCAAGTGGGTTGTGTGCCGAGCTGTCCCTGGGTCATGGGTTCTGTTCCCTTTGGGCAGATACAGGCTCACTGTTTACCCTTGTTTACCCTTTTTGGGCCATGCTAAGCTAATTGCTTGCTGGCTCCAGCTTCACATTTAGAGTTCAGACATGAGAGTAGAATTGGATCTTCTTCTTACTCAGGAATTACACATTTGGGTGTGCCACTTTTGTTAAATAAATGTCAACAAAACACTAAAGCATATTAAGAAGGTTCTGTTTCCTTTCTTTAGGTCCTTGGTCCTTGTGGAAAATGTCCTATGCACACCACAAGCTGCTCACCTGGAGCTTACCTCACCTCCTCTTCCTTCCGCTGACCTACCTCTTGCTCTTGGCCTCCCCCACAGGTAAAACAAACCTTTCGTCATCCTAAACTCAACTGACAGAGCCACATTTGTTGACTGAGAACTGATAAGGAGAGTAACATCTGTGCCTCATCTCAGCACTCATCTGAGCAGTTAATTCACACGCCCCTGATTGCTTAGGGCGCGTCTCCATCCTCCCTGGAATCACATGATCATACTTGGATTGTTTTAGGTTGTTAGTTGGTGTTTACTGTCCTGCTAAACTGAGTCGGGGAGATAGAGGGCTGTTGGCACCCCTGCTGTGTGTGTATGTGTGCCTTCTTTCTGATGCCACTCCGCTCAGTGGGTTACAATGTGAAACAGGACAATAGAGGCTCTGTGAGTGGACATTTTGTGTGTGTGTGTGTATGTGTGTGTGTGAGAGAGAGAGACTGTGTGTGTGTTTTGAGGGGTGGGGGACAGAAGAAGAGAGGACAAGGGGTGGGGTGATGAAACACAGGCCAAAGGGTCCTTTCTCAAACAAACTATAGTACTTTTGTCTGGTCAGACCTGTGTTTTTCCAGAGACCGACATCCCATAAAGTCAACCATAGCCTTCTTGTTGCCATGGCAGCAACAGTTATGGATAAAGCACTGTCTGAGATAGTGTGATGAACTGCATTTATTTAATTTTTCTTTTGGAGCTACCAATGTTGTTGACAGCCTTGCCATCAGCATGACAGCTTCTCACTTGCTTACCCTTCTCACAGCCTAATCTTTTCTTAATTCCTTTTTTTATATTGGGGCTACCTGTGTTTTAAGAACCACCTGTGAGAAAAGCCCAGTCAATGAGATTGCCCTCATGAGGTATTCACAGGAAAAGTTGTAGATTATAATCAGGTGGTGTTGTTTGTAGTTTTCTCATTGATACCAGCCTCACTGTTTTGTTCATCTGCCTACAGCCATAGAAGAGTTGTGCTGGGTCATTGTCTATGCAAATGCAACATTCCCTACTGCTGCTGCTTTACATTACAAGCATTCGTTTTGTGAACCACGGGGTTACTTTGTGAAGCACTCCTGATGCATTCATCACTGAGGTTGACACAATCATTCTGCATTAACCATCTTTTTTTTTTTTTTTTACAGCTGAATTAAACAATGCATGAAATCATGAAACAAGCAGCTAAAGTGACCTGTAAGATTACAAATAGATTCAGGCTCCAACTTTTGGCAGCTCTTTTCATAGGTCCTTCTTGTTGTGTGGAAAAACGGGTTGCACTGCGCAGTGTGAACTCGGATCACATTTGCTTTCGAAACAGTGGAAAAAAGCAAATTATTGTCTTGCATCTTTGCTCCAAGAATGCAAACGTTGTTTGGCTTAGCTGTGAATAGATGCATCAGTTTATCCCTTTGTTGTATTTTTGACAAAGAGCAACTCAAGAAGTGATGGCTGACCCCAGATGTCAGAAGGTTTTGAGTGTCTACTTGACAGGATAAAAATCTTTAGTAAATTGTTGCTTATGTTGGGATAGCAATATTGACTAACTGAGGGCATGTCAACATAGAAATTAAGGACCATTACATGTTTGTGTATGAGTAAACTTTGGATTTGATCTGCTCTGTATTAGTGTTTAGAACTGTAAGACACAAAGAAAACAAATAAAATGGAGCTATATTCTCTTTTATCACAGAAGCGGTTTTCTTCATTTAGTGACTCATCCGTTTACCTTTGTCCTGTACTGATATTCACGTCTAGTTGGTCTTCTGTGCCTGTATGAACATCATTCAAGTTGAAGAGAAACAGAACCTCCCATTTCTCCTTGTTGTTGCCTATACAGTCTGTGGTCTTATATTGTCTGTGTTGTTTTATTGAACCTTGCCAGAGAGAGACTTTTCATGTTGGGTTGAATCAAACTTGTTTGACACTGCTAAAGCTTGAATAAGAATGGCTTTAACAATGCACTTGGAGAGTATCACACACACACACAGCTAACTGTACCAGCTCACTGCACTGCTGATATGAGTCTGATATGGTCTGGCTCAGAGGGTGGAGCTTTGTGCATACTGCATACTGTGCTTTGGGTTTTAATCAGTGTCTTGTTTTGTCAGGGAAAAGCCTCACTTCCTCCCTCTGCTCTCTGCTGACTTGGCCAACTGCTCAAATTACGGCTGCATGTCGGCTTTTCTGAGAAATGTTCAGTCAAAGCCTAATCTGTGAAAAGTCTCACTGTGGGTTTCACTTTGCCCCTTTGCCTTCAACAATGCCAAGAGTACCAAACAATGCCCTGATTGATATAAACAAGTGAAATGTTAAATAGCTTGGGAAGTGCTGCCCAGTGGTGGATCCATAATGGTGCTTTTGGCAGATCCTTTTGATCAAACTACACGCAACACAAAACTCTAGATTCTTTGAGCCAGGAAGTAACATAATTACCTTAAAGTGTTAACTTTTCTTTCACACCTAAGTCATTACAAACATCCATTCTTTCTCACAACTATGACCAAAAGGTGTGGATCCATCACAGTGCCTTGTAGTTGAACATTAGTGCACTACATCACTGTTTTCTCCTTCATCCTTTCCAGGTGTGTCAGCAAATCTCTGCTGGGTGACCGGTGGTGTGTTGGGGATCCACTGGAGCAGTATCATCAGCCTGGGTTGGCACTCCCTGGCAAAAGGGACCGGCGGTGCGACATGTTGGCAGTCCTGCTGCTTGAATCCGAGCTGCAATGCCGTGTGGAGCAATGGCGGGCAATGTGTTCTTCTCAGCTGCTCTCGGAAGAGAGGCTGCCCCATCGAAACCCTGCCCCAGCCCTACCAAGAGTCCCTGGGCCTCCTTCAGCTGCTCTCAAAGGTAAATAGAGCAGATGAATTAACACCTGGACTAATTTAAACAGCCACGTTTTGGATGGTTCTGTTCCAGATCTGTGCCATTAACCATCTGAACTCGAAGCAGTTTCATTAAAGTCCTGCACCTCTATGGAAATGGCACAATCCAGTTTAAGGAGGAAGATAAAAAAAATCCAAATAACACACAGTTCTAAAGACATAAATCCTAAAAAAAATGTGATGATAATATCTGTATTTTGTCCTGCTCTGGCTATAATAAATGGTAAAGTTTTGGTGATTCAAACTTGGCAGGTCAGAGATTCTTTGGATTAGTCTTTTTTTTTTCTTTTCAAAATCTCAATTATATGCCAATTTATTTTAAGAAAATAATGCTCATAAGTTTGCATGCTGTGATATACACACGGATTGGTGTCAACAATTTATAGAATGTAAGTGTGTATTTGTGTGTGTGTGTGTGTGTGTGTGTGTGTGTGTGTGTGTGTGTGTGTGCAAATAGTAATTCAAAACATTTTCCTGTTTACAGAGTCCTGTCAACACAGCAAGACGTAGAAGAGCTCGTCACGCACAGCATGCCGGAAGCCACACATCGCACAAAGGACACCTAACCAGCACGGTAACTTCACACAATATATGTTTTTTAATTTAATATTGAGGATTATAGTGGTTTAGTGATTCAAAGTATACAACTCTGTCCTGTAAATAAATGCTCCTGCCCTGAATGTGCACTTGCCATTCTGAATTTACCATATTATTCACATCAACAATCCCACACTGCTTCTGCAGGATGGTCCCAAACTGGAATCAGCTCATCCAACTCCAACAGGAGCCAGTGCCATCACGCTTCTTCAAATACCCCAAAAGAACCTTAGCCAGTCAGCTAACTGGAGTGCAGACGTTGCTCCCGCTTCATCACAGCAGAACTTAACGGACTCCATCGATACTGCAGAGTCTTCCAACAGCAGTGAGGTCAGCACGCCTACAACCACCGTACCTGCTATCAACACGACTCCAACAAAGGCTGGTAAGGAAGCTATCTGTCAGCGATCACCTATTTTCAGCTCGCTCTGTAATACGTCTTGTCTTCATTTATTAATTATGAATCACTAAATAATGTAGCAGAACTGCAGCCTTGGAGGAAGATTTCACACGACTCTCTAAGACCCTTTCTTTACCAGAGTTGGTGAAAAAATGTCTTTGTCCTTTTTTTAAACTTGCATTTTTCTGTCACGCACACACAAAATTTAAAAAAAGATCCTTTATTATGCCTTCTTGTTTGATAAGATGATGTACTCTGTCCACAATTTTTATGGCAGACTGGTCAGATGTTATTTTTCCACATGAAAGCAACATGTGCTTTGGGTGTGAAGCCGAATGAGTCTGAACAGGAATGTGCTGAGACACGCTGGGCTTCTGCAAACAAGACTAACTCGTATGATCCGTTTCTCCTCCCTGAAAGACAATATCCCTCTCAAATTTGTTTCCAAATACCAAAAAACAAAACATCGAATGTAATAATAGATTAAACATTTCTAGCTCTCTTAACTAACAACAATAGGATAAGTAAAGCAAACAGTAACAAAGCTGAACTGGTTTTGAAATTGGAACAGATTGTGTGGTACGAAGTTCAGCTGCATTTTACGAGGAGCATTGACTTGCAACAAAGGGAACATCTGACATTCACAGTTTGATTTGAAGGAAAACCAATTTTACACGTCCTGATCAGTTTACGAGTCATGTGGAGGAGTACTGAGCCTGTGAGAACAGTTGCATAAGATCACCAGGAGCTCTTAAAGGAGTTTTGTCAAGTTTGACAAAATAACCCTGACAATTCTTTATTTCGGTTATTTTTTCATTATTCTTCATTTCACTTTAAGCTTGAAGACTACAATCATTTTAATGAGAAGCTTGGGGTCCTTATTGTGACATGCTGTTGGTGTTTACAAAGCAGGGAGGGTCGAGTGAGTAGAAATGATTGAGTTCAGGATTGTCTTTTTTAGCTCGATCCATGCTGTGGAATAAACTTTAGCATATATGTGCCTCTTCTGCATCAACTTCTAGTTTTGCAGACTGATAGTGTGGTATATTTTACTTCATCTGAGGATGTGCTAAAAAAAGACTCTTGCATCTCTTTGTAACATCACCTGATTTCCTGCCTTGTCCCCAAACCACCCTTTCCTCCC
>JAOWBC010000539.1:3752690-3776612 GCA_028566105.1 Hypoplectrus providencianus | reverse complement strand
ATGTCTTAAACATACAAACTCACGATAGTCTTATTAGATTCTTTATGTTGGATTTTAAGCTTCCTGCTAATAATTTCCTCCTCTGTTCTTGTATCAACATCATGTTTGTCTTGCACAGTTGAATGCTTATCGGCCTTTTATACGTTGAAATCTATCCAAGAAATGCAAATGGATGTTGTTCTTCTGTGTGGGCCTTCCCTTTTTAAAATCGGAAAACAGCCCACACAACACTCACAATATTTGCACATGGAAATGATCAGGCTATAAAAATGCAGTCTGTTAAATCTGCCAGCATCGTGTTCACTATGATTTCTTTTTAAATTAAACAATGAAAGAGAAAACAACCAATGTCAGTTATAGATCAATACAACCTTTCCCTATTTTAGATAATTCTATAGAGGGCACATAGCCACCCTCTTATTGAACAGATCTTAATCTGCCTCTTGTTGATCATGAAGCTTGATCATAGTAAGGCTATACAATTAAAAAGCAATTACCCTGGCGTGTCCTTTTAGATTAGAGGTCACTCCTAAAGCAGAAGAATAAAACATACGTTCATCCAAAAGACAACAAGTGTTTTTACAATCAGACAAACTGGGTGGTAAACCTCTCAAATATGAATGTGTAATTTAAGTATAAAATAAAACTGCATGGACATCATCTTCTTTGATGGTGTGCCAGCTTTTTCTACATTGAGGTATGAAACACTGATATTTTTGGTGCCTTAGATGTTTTTCACCTCAGAGCAAAAAGAAAACTCAGCTGCCTTTAAAGTGTTTGGCAGCTTTTCTAAAAACCCTTTGTTGATGCTGGAAAATAATCATCAATCTGCAATCTGTACAGTTTATAGCTGCAGCATATTTCCTTTCAAAGTCTCCCCTTTTGTGATTGGCATTGATATATATACAGCATTTTTTTTGTGTGAATATCTGAATTTAGTTTCTTTCATAATATTTTTTCCATCAGAACTGGACCAGCCTCCGGTGGCTCATGTTGTGTCCAGTCCACCCATCGCTCTGCCTGTCAGGACCGGCACCCTCGATGGATCTCGCTCCACTGATGACAAAGGTGGAGTCAGCTATCTGTGGACCAGAGATGACAGCAGCCCTGCCGCTGGGGTGAGAATCAAGTTAGATCGGCCAAACGAGCTTATTTATGTTGGAGAGTAAAGTTAAAGAAAATCATAACATTTTAATACTGATTCTTTTGTTTTTCCGACAGGATGTGCTGAACAACTCTGACCACCAGGCAGTGCTGTTTCTGGGAAACCTGGTGGAGGGGAAGTACAGCTTCACCCTGACCGTCACTGACAGTAAAGGACAGACCAGCACTGACAGGGGAACAGTGGAGGTCAAACCAGGTGAAGTGAACAGGCCGGGAAAACTGCTGTTGTCTGATGCTGATTTAGCCCTTGGGGAAAATGACAGTATTTATTGGATTCTAGTGTAGCTACCAGTGTCTGGTTATAACGGATTATAGATTTCCTGAGATAAGATAAGACACCCTCTTCTTCTACTGCAGTCCAGGGAGCAAAATAAGATGTGAGAATAAAGTTGGAGTAGCCTTGAAACCAGATCAATCCACTGAGCTCATCTCTTTTTTTTGCTGCAGCAGATGAATCTGATCCATTTCTCAGTTTTAAACTCACCACCAATCACAGTGTTTTATCTCTTGTCTGGCAGATTTAATATCTTGACTCATTGCAATTCATGAAACTAAGATTAATCGATCAAACTAGGCAGCACTGATAAAATATGATTTATGATTTCTCAACTTAAATGTTTAAAGAAAGACGTTTTAGCGAACCTGTAATTTGAAAATCTGTGACCAGGCCGCCATGTTTTCTTCAAGCTGTGTGGGCCCAACTGTTTGTCACTCAGCATTATGTTACATTATGTTATGGCGGTACTCTGAAAAAATGGAAATAAAAACAGTATACAATGATTTGCAAATCTTTGTCAACCTACATTAAATGGATAATACGACAAAAATGAGATGTATAGTGCTCAAACCATGCAGTGTACTTTCCATGGTTTGTTTTACTTTTGTTTGTGCTATGCAATGTACTCCTTTGATGCCAAGTTAGAATTTAAGTTTGGAGATTAATTTCTACAAACATACAACTTTAACAAGCTAAATCACTTGCTGATGGATTCTGTCTGAAAGGTCACTGAAGGCTGTTTTCAGGCAAAGTGTGGACACAGAAAGTTACAAAATTGCAGTATTCTATTTATATGTTTACCAGGGATGGTGCAAAGTATTCAACATTTCAGTCTCCCCCTCAATGTTAATGTGCAAGAGCTTGTATTCATCTGTATTCCCTGTGCAGGTTATTACAATTAGTCACTAATGCTATCAATATAGTGTTTAGCAGACATTACAGTACAACACAATGTGATTCAATGCAGTACAATAAATAGCGTGCGTCTTCCTGAGATTATTTTAGTCTTCAAATGGTCTGTGCATGCAAATAGTTTCCACGCAGCAGGACGCTCACCAAGCAACAGCAGAAGGTTGAGCAGGTCAGCGTGCAGCATACGGTGCTCAGACACAAACAGAGCCAGAAACTAATCTGTCACTTGGTGCTCTGGCCTCTTTCCCAGATTTCAGTGTCAGATAGATCCTGCAGTCACTCTCATGTTTTTCTCCTTGTTACTTTTTATTTCCCACAACACTCCTCTCTACTCCCTCATCTCCCTGTGCGAATCTCAGCTGTGTTTTAATCTTTTTTTCTCACCTTTTTTTTCCCCCTTCATCTGTCAGACATATGGGAGCGTGACCTGGTGGAGCTTGTGTTGGAGGTCTCTGTGTCCCAGGTCTCCCACCGTCAGCGCGACATGCTGCTGCGCCAGGTCGGAGTGTTACTGGGCGTGCTGGACAGCGACATCATTGTGCGAGAAATCAATGCTTTTAATGAGCACAGGTGAGATGTTTCATCAACATGTTCTATAATCCCTTTATTGTGTAATCACAAATCAAACTTTAACATGATGAAACAGGTTAGAATGATATTATTTCAGCTGCTGTCACTTTATAAATAAATATATTCTCCTCTTCCTCCTCAGTACTCGCCTTGTCTTCATGGTGTCAGGTGGTCCAGGGCGCCCTCCTCTGTCAGGCCGCAGCGTTGCACTTAGCCTACGCAACAAACTGCGCAAACAGAAGAATGACTTTCTCATCTACAAGGCCTGGCGAGTGGATACAGTCAGTGAGTACCTGCCTGACTAATGCAGTTAATAATAGACCCACACAACAAAGCAAAGGAATAAAGAGAGAGGGAGTGCTTTTATCATTTATTTAATCTTTAACCAGGAATATTCCCATCCAGATTCAGAATCTCTTCAACAAGGGAGTCCGGGCCAAAGTATCTGCATAATAAGTTTCACAAAAAATAAAAAGACTTAACCAGCTCAGAAAAATGTTTAAACAAACAATATAATCACAATATAATCCTATATTTTTGTACATTAGTTTGCAAGCAGTGTAGCATAGATTTAAATTTAAGATCATTTCATGTTCAGTCGATTTTTTTTGTTGTTGCTGTGCACACTTGGTCACTTGATTGAGCTGCACTGACCTTTGACATCAGATAATGGACAGATAATGGCAGGGACTGATGGGACTCAAAGGTCAAATCTCTAAGATTTCTGAGCTGTCACTGCAAGTTCCATCTTATCCTTCTGGACTCTGGTGAAGCTTTGTGTCTGTTTTCTTGCCTTATGAACCTGGTTTAGGTTGATGTTCTATAAAATATGTTTATGATCTTCTGCTATTCTAGTTTTTGCACTTAATGTTTCAAAATGTTTTTTTTTTGCCTGAGGTATGGAAAATATAAAAATCCAGACATCAATAGGTAATTAGTGGCGAGTCTTGAACCACTGAGTAATAAAGTGCTGCCCACAGGTCTGTAAAGGGCTGTGTTTCCCCATTTAAAGAAAAAAAAAGACATGAAATCTGGAATCTGGTACTTTGTTGCTCCTCAGTTCAGAGACATTTTGCTGCTCTGTGATAATAACATTGTCTGCTGCACACTCTTCTCTCCTCCCTCAGTCTGCCAGCTGAACTGCTCCAGTCACGGCGAGTGTGACTCGTTCACTCGGCGCTGCGTCTGCCAGCCTTTCTGGATGGAGAACTTCATCAGGGCTCAGCTCGGAGATGCAGAGAGCAACTGTGGTGAGATGAGATTCATCTCAGTTGATTATTTCAGTCATTTCTATGTGGCAAATATTTTCTGGGGCTTTTATGTAATAATGTGACACTTGTTTGTATCTAAATATTTTTTTTCCAGAGTGGAGTGTACTCTATGTGACCATAGCCTCCTTCATGATTGTTGTTGCAATTGCAACCGTTGTCTGGGGGATGGTGTGCTGCTGCAACAGGTGAGCACAATTTCTTATAATTTCTAATATCATATCGTCACTTTTATTACTAAATGTTTTTGGTACATAAAGTTAATGCAACTGTTTTATAAAACTAACAGCTAATAATTTTTTGTTCCTAAAAGGCGTAAGAGCAAAGTGCGCAGAAGCAAAAGCAGGTATAAAATATTAGAAGCGGATGAGCAGGACAGTCTGGAGCTACAACCACCAAGAGTTGGTAAGACACACATGTAAACACCAGGGTACAAGTACCTGGGTTTATTGTTGGAAAAATTTAATTTGATTGTATTGGACTTCCATTATAAGGCAAATTTGACAATTTTCAGGCATGTATTTATCTACTCTAGCAGTGTTTATTCTTCTATGCTGTTGTACATTAGCAGCTGTGACTCACAAATGAAATCTAAACATTTAGGCTAGATGTCACATAAAGAACATTAAAAGTAAATTAAACACACGTTAATGCTAATACTGAGACGGAGTATCACTTAATAGCTTCTTGTGTAAAATAGAGGACTAAATGAAAAGTTCTGCATCATTTTGACATCTTATTGTTTCTTTCTGTCCTTCCTCTCCACCTGCCTCTAACCAGCCCGCATGAAGCCGCCGCCCGCTCCCACCTCCTCCGCACTCATGCACTCAGACTCTGACCTGGACAGTGATGACGGGCATGGTGGGGTCCCGTGGACGGAGCAGGAGCGAGGCCATCTCCTGAGGCCCCAGAACGGCTCCCTGAGGAACGGGCAGGGGCCAGCGAGGGGCAAAAAGCAAAGAGAAGAGCTGCTATAGCAAGAGAGGAGGGGGGGAGGGAGCTCACACACACACACACACACACACACACACACACACACACACACACACACACACTCCCCCTCCAGCTGTCACACCCCCTCTGCTCCTCACTCTTCCTGTTTCTCTTTGGTTGTTCTTCAACACAGAAACCTCGCACCTCTCATCTATGAAGACAGACTGTGTGATACGTGGAATAAGAAGCGGAAAGAGAGAAGAAAACATGCTGGAAACATGTTGTCCCACTGTCACAGAATTAAAACACCACTGTACTGACATTTCCCTGCTCCCACACTGAGCCACTGCAGAGGGAAAACAAGCTCCCATTTCACTGAGACACAGGGGTGAGCACTGTTTTCAATGGTGAATTAATATAACATAGACCCCTATTATTTAACACAGAGACATAAAGAATGTACTGTTACCCCTCTTACTGATGGCACATGACGTAGCCTGAGTGACTTTCTGGATTTAAAAAACAAAAAAAAATACACAACGACACGAAAAACCAGCCACTTGACACGCTCACACCTTGCCTCTCGTAGACATGCATGTACGCACACAAAGACGTCGTATTCACACTGTTCCAGGTCGACCTGATGCTACCAAACTGCCATGTAAAAAACCAATGGTTAACTCTGATAATTTTTGTTAGAGGAAAAGAAAAACACAACCAAAACAAGAGCTACCAACAGCAATGGATCCTCCTCCAAATGAAAAAAAAAGTGCATGAAGAGTGGCAGATTGCAGTTCTGGCACAATTTGATACTGGAATGATCGCCTGCATGTTTGTGTGTTGGGTGTATGTGTGGATTTTTCTGGCTGCTGTGTCAAAAAGTGGTTCTTTCTCAGAGCCATTTGTACGTTGTTTTTTTTTAAATTATTATTATTTCTGTTATTAACCCACGGTAGAGTCACAATGTTGTCAGAAGTGGCGGTCAGATGCTGAAGATCCTTTTAAACAAAAACCCCATGCTTTTATTGTGAAGGTTTTCTCTGTGGATGAAGTCGCCGGGACACACACTGGAATACACAACATTAATGAGTCGTCTCTATGGAGACAATAACGAGAAGTTCACAAAACAAATCACTCACCTCAGTACTCATTATTTTAATGACGGCTTGAACCATGATGACCACTTTCTTCTTTTGTTGTTTGCCTTTACAAACAACCTCCAGGCTGTGATTAGATGTCGATGCACTTTGATTTCATGTCTGTCAGCTCCAGTCTCATTTTTGTCTCTTGTTGGTTTTGAAAAGGGAGAATCTGTGACGGTTAAAGTTGGAAACATTCAGCCATAAATACAAGACAAAAAAAACAGGACCTGACTGCATTTAACTGCATAAAATATAGAATTTCTATGACTTTAAAATGAAAGGAAAGGACATATTTTAGCAAACGTTAAAGCAGCTGGAGTCCAGAAGCACCTCAGTGATTTTAACGTTCCTGTAGGCTTGAAATGAAAAGGATGGTGTCAGCTAAATGTGTGGCTCTAACTTTTTTAATCCTGTGAGGTAATGTTGCAGTTTCTGTGCAGATTTTTGCAACCAATTATAAACCGTTTTGCCCCAAATAGGATTAACACATTTATTCTCACTTTCCTTTTGGCCAAAACTCAATTTGTGAGTTATTAAAATTACACATAAACACAAGGAAATCTACGTTACAAAACGTTCTTATTAGACATTATTACAGGCATCACTGAACAGCTGGGGGTGAAAGTGAGTTGTGTGTCAAGAATGACCTGAAACTGTGTTTAAAATAAAT
Organism: Hypoplectrus providencianus; assembly: GCA_028566105.1. NCBI lineage: Eukaryota > Metazoa > Chordata > Actinopteri > Perciformes > Serranidae > Hypoplectrus > Hypoplectrus providencianus. The sequence goes on along the minus strand of JAOWBC010000539.1, from coordinate 3,769,676 downwards.
AATGTCTTCCCGCAAATAGGATAAGAGCAGTAGGTTAATCTGAGGGATGTTTTTCCATAAACACAAGAACACAGAAGCTCTATCTGTCTCTATCTTCTGTATTTCAGCTGCAGTGATGGGTGTTTCTGCACCGAGCAAGAACTTTAACCAAATGACTCCTCCCATGCAAGTGAGACTGGCCACATTTTGAGTCACTTTTTCTTTTGTTGTTTGTGTTGAATGTTAAAACGGGTACGCCCTTGACTCAGTTCAACATGTACTCTGTGTGAAATAAACAATCAGTTTTTCTTTTCTTTTTTTTTTTGTTTGTTGCAAAAAATGTCTTGCATACTGTTAAGTCATCTCATGCTGATGTCAATTTTACTGCACTAGCTTGGTCTTAAAGAGACAGTTTGGGTTTTTGTAGATGAGTTCCTTCACAAAGTGGGTGTACTCCTGGCAATAGATGGGGGTCGGCACGCTCACTGTTTGGGGAAGCAGGCATGAGTACCGGCACAGTAGCTGAATAATGCACTGCTGTCGACATGGACCGCAACAAAATGTATTTCAACCACTTAAAAATATCTGATATCAGCTCAAGTGGACACTTTATTTAAACACTTTTACCTTTCCGAAGAGTAACTGAAGCGGTTCTCTGTCTCTATTCAAAGCCACCGTTTACAATGGAGCTGCTGGTATCACAGCCTCATTGGTTTGCTTGTTTGTGTTATTTTGGTGTTTATCGGGGATATTTGGATTCACCATAGTTGCTCAATAACACAAATGACGTATAAATCAAGGCAGTGATAGACCAGCCACTCCCATTACCTGCAAGGTGAAATTACATTTTTTTTTTCAGTGTAGTCTGGTGGCTTTGAGGAGAGCATGGATAGAGGCTTCAGGTCCCTGTTGGTATGGGCTTTCTGTTGTCATATCAGTGACAATATATCGTAACTGTTTCATTTCTTTCTTATTTTAGGTAGGCCTTTTATCAGATGTCTAAATAGATTTAGCTGCTGCCCCGGATCCTCAGCAGTTCATTGTTTAACTCATGTCGGTACTCCTGCCTGTTTCTCCTTGTCTATTGTAAGTCACATACTGACTATGGACACAACTTTAAAAAACAAGCTTTTCCTTTTCATGCAACCAGTGTAAATTAAGCCAGGATGGAGATGTTTAAATATATATATATATTTCATTCAGATTTGCTGAATTTATCTGGCCATAGTTTGCCCCAAGTGCCAACTCTGTGAATCATCTTTTGCAAATTGTTTTTTATGTTTTTTGCACATCGTATCAAATGGCGTTTGGATTCATTGCAAAGATTTTACATTGATTCACTTTCTTTCTCGTTTCAAGGATAATTCTATGTGAGAATAAAAAAATAATTTCTTCTTGTTACACTTTCGGGAGTTATAGGAAAAGGTGAATTGACCTTAACTCTGACGGAGTCCACTGTGAAAGGCAGACAGAGAAAATGGGGAATTGTCAAATGAAGGAAATTTGATACAAGATGCTTTTAGATAAGCTTTTAGTGAAGGATTTACCCCCTTTTTTCCTTCTGTGTGACCAGACCTGATGCAACTGGATAATCTGTAAATTAAAATAAAATGTTTCAGTTTGTTCTTGAGTTTTCGTACAGATGTGTTTGTGTTTCTTTCGGTCTGTTTGGATGTTTTTGTCTTTATGTTCCACTCCCAGCATGCACCGGTCAAACAACACACACCATGTGATGTGACAGAAGATTTATAATTTATAATGTTTATAATGCAGAACTGTATCTATCACCAAAGGCTTTTACAGTTCCTGTGATATTTAATATCATACAGAACAGTTGCAGTTAGAGTGACACATGCATGATTAACTGAGAACATAATTGCAAGATCATTTTTCAGACAATTTCTTTCTCTTTTCAAGAAAATTATGACTTGTCACCAGGCTGTGACTTTAGGATGATGCTTTGTAGGTTATTATGCCTCATTACATGTGCACCATCTTCAATATCTAAAGCAAAATGCTTCACTCCTGCACTGTAAGGGCATTGTTTTAATTGCATACGCCCCCATTCCACAATATACACTGATCTTTAACCCACTGCTTTAATGCATTCACATATCTCCCTCATAGTTTGGTTTCTCCAATGACTTTTATAAACCCTTTTCCCTTAATGGCTGTCCTTTGCTGCTCCATTAACACAGTTTGTGAGATGATTGCCTTCATAACAGCTGATGGTGGAAGAACAGCACTTAAGTATTTTTGCCTCATGATGACAGCAGGGGTCAGTAAACATTTCGTGTTACTCACTGTGAGGTTGTGAATAAAGGACAAGTAACATGAGATAAAGATTGAAACAATAATTCAATTTGTTTGGCTTCAGATTTGAGATGGTTGATTGAAAGACACATTTTGACTTGTGATATGCCCTATTTTTACTATTCAAATGTCAATAAAATTAATAATTATTTGTATGTTAAAAGTGTTATTGCAGAACGTATTATTTTAGGCATGGAATGCACTTTAAATATTGGTTGCTTGAAGATGTGCACTGTGCACATGTTTTCTGGACGCATGGCTGTTTTGAGCAATAACTTAATGGAGAAAAACAACTGGAAACTTAAGTTTACAGTGTAGTTTTATGCTTCCTCAAACTGGGGCCAAAGACAGCTCAGCTGACACGTTGAAGCACGTCAGAGCACAAGAGGCATGCAACACAGATGCTCCCTGCAGAAATTATACACAACGTGTATTGTGTGGCCTACAAAAATGTAGAAAATAGTTAAAGAAGTCCGTCACAGTTATTTAACGTCTTTAAAAGTCTTATCTTGTCACGTAAAAATCCAAATTTGTTTCATTTATCATGGTTAAAAACAAAGAGAAGGATGATTCAAGGCTGCCAAAATCATTGTCTGCCATCTTTGCATGAAATTAAAGTAAAATAAAAGCCAGGATGACATGATTTCGCTGCTTTGCCCTCTGATGTAGCATAAGAGTAAGCCTAGCAGTTGTTTCATCTCTTTTTCCTCATATATTGCTGCCCTCTGCCTCTCACAGACCTTATATGGGAAAGGAATTAGTTGCGCGAACAAGGGCGGAAACGCGGCGCGGTGACAGCTGGGTAAATTCACCGACATACAGGAAGAAAAAAGACGAAGCCCAGTCTGCCCTGCAAGCCTGCACACACTGCACACTCCCACGGCGATATTTAGGACCAAATCACTGCTTGACCAGTTTAGCAGGTAAGACGCATGCAGTTGTTGCGTTTGCGGTTTTGTCGCGCATTTAACGGTTTCGCTGTAGCGTATAAAATGAGTCGAAATAGACAACAGCGCGTCGCCGCTTCCTTCGTACCGCCGCATCGAATCATTCAGAAATTATTTAATGAAATCGGTGTGATGCTAACACACCCGGCTAGCCGAGGCTGCTCCGCCGTTTGTGGCAAAATCTAACACATAACCCCATACAGACGCGTTTACATGAATGTGTTCAACCATTTAACTTCTCCTTTCTTTGTTAAGAGACGTCGGCTCGCTGAAATGTGGAAACGTCTTTTTTTTCTGGAGCAATGTTAGCTAACGTAGGGAGGGGTGTGTTAGAAGAAAAAAAGAATCCAGGAAATGCCGAAAGAAGACTGTTGACGCTCCGCACCAGGAAGGGAGGAATAATAGAAACATATAAGGTTTAAAAAAAGATGCAGTTTTCTGACTAACTGAGCCTGATGTTTTTACTAATTTGTACAGCAGAAACCGTCAGTCAGGTTTAGCTAGTTTCTCATTCTCACCGATGGTGTTTTGACACATTTGCAGACTGCTTCCTCCTCCTCTGTCTACAACATTGCAACGTTATTTGAATATATGTGGACTACATGAAAAATAAAGCTGTTTTAAGTCTCCTAACTCTCATTATTAATCGAATATTAACTTAACGGTTGTCGGTTAGGGGACACTAAACTTGTCCGGGACACAGAATTCCACGTAACACCCACCGGCTTTTTCATCGTCGCTAATGGTGTTTTGACACATTTTGTGAGCCATGCAGACTGCTTCCTCTTCGAGGTAACTGCTGTCTCCAAGAAGATAACGTTATTTCAGGAAACACATGTTGACTATGTGAAAAATAACGCTGCTAAAGACTCATATTTCATCGAGGATTGGCTTAACGGTTGTTGTTTAGGGGAGACTGAACTTGTCCGGGGTACAGAATTCCACACAACAGCCCACCGGCTCTGCTAGCTTGCGTTAGCTTCGCTAGCATCACGGGCTGTCTGATTGAAACCCCAGTGATCGCATTAACATCAGCGGCTTGAACTTGATTTGTCGGAGCCATGAGCCCACCAAAGTAGGACTGTTTAGGAAGGTTACAGCTCACCGCCATTGCCTTGGCCTACTTATGTGCCTCTGCGGCAAATACGAGATGATGTGTGGTTCTGTTTTATTCTATGCAAATGGTTAGGAAAGGCTATACAAACGCTGCCTTTCTTTACGTCTGAACGCCTGGCCCCAGGCAGAGACGCCCTCACAGAGATGGGGCCTAACCTACTTCACTGCCCCTGCATCCTCATGGTGCAGCATGCAGAACATTTGTGCCATATGTCCACAAAAGTAGGTCTGTGGATATAGTTGACAGGGTTTTAAATATTTGAGGAACACTAGCAAAAGCTGTAATGTACAGGAATTAAATGTTAATGGATCTTTCCATAGGTAAGAGGTCATTGAAAGGATATTTGTTTTATTTAAATTCCACCTGCTTTGGTCAGTTATCAAAAGGCTATCACTTACAATTATTTTTCGCTATTGATTAATATGATTATTTTGTCAGTTTCATGATTTGGTCTGTATTATTTCCCAGAAATGATATAATAAAAATCAGGAAGTCTCCATCATCAAGGGGCTGAATACATAATGTTCTGTTACTGCCTAAAAAGTTACTTTAATTGGTTACAAAAAAGCAACAGATTCTTTTCAGCTCAGTAAATGGTTCTTGCTGCTCTACATAACATTTATTCATGGCTTGTAAAATAAACACTTACATTGACCCTGTGGCCTTAATCAAACTACAATATTATGATATATATTTGTCCACTTTGCAGATGTTCTGTCGTGCTGTGTATGATCTTATTCTGAATTTTAGTTTCAAGGGTGAACCTGGTGATATTCTCTTCTTGTTGTTGTAAACAACTTCCACAAAAAAAGTTACAATACATCCAAAGGTCCAAGCTTATGCACATTTTCTAGTTTTCCATAAATTCCAGCTAAATGGCTGCTATACACTCAGGTTCCTCCTCCTCTGAAGTTGCGGTTGAGCCCCAGTTTTGCCTTTTATAGTGCTTAGATATAAGGAAAATGTTATGAAGGGCACCATTCCCTCCTTGAGTCATTGCTATATCTGCCCTCGTGTCTCTGGAAAATTGCTTCCTTGACAGTTGAGTGTACTTGGTGGTCAGCACTTGGCTTAGCATATGTGGTCACTTTACTTTAGTGCACTTTTGGAAGTGATTCCCAGCATCTAAACCTATGTAGCAGAACCAGAATAAGTCTGTTAGTGTCTTTATAAACAGTGCAGTTTTTCCTCTACAGTACATTTGTAAGGAACTTAGGTGCTTCCTTTCAACCCACTAACACCTGAAGGGGCCACTCCCTTCCTGTATTGCTGGTGAGTCATGTCTCAGCTGAGACAAGGAAATGTTGAACTCTGATATCTGCAGGTATATACGGTTAATAAAACTTCGGCATTTAGGTCAAGGGCAGTAAGGTTGTGTGTTCTGCAATGATCTAATTTTATCTTAACACCTTTTGGAGAAATTAATGTACAACTTTAGTGAATGTGTGGGGCAAAAAGGGGGAAGTTTAGTCATTTAGAAATGTCGTCATATTTTATATTCTAGTATTTTGCTGGACTGCCATAGCACCTTTTTTGGTGATGGTAATATAATGCTGAATGCTGATTTACTGCTCTATTGATATGACTTCACTTAACAGCCTTAGGGCTCAAATAAAATATAACCAGCCTCACCTGCTGGAGCTTTAAAGCACTATTACCCTGTTTACAATAACAAATAAAATGCATATTCTTTCTAATGAAGTCATACATTATTCTAGGGATGCACAATATTATCAGCACCTTATTGGTATCATTCAGTACTAACTTTAAAATGAACTTGGCCTTTTCTACAATATCTTAAAAAGCACATGACCTTTGCCTAAATTAATATAATTTGGACATTTTAATTGGGAAATTGATTAAATATCTGATAAAGAGATTATGAACATGACACATTGGTATCAAAAACTGGTTTTAGTAGATTTCTTTCAGTAACAAAGAATATAGACCTCTGATACCTTGCCTTACTCTATTGTATCCAAATTAGATGTCAAACCTCTTATTAAACTGAACCAATTTCCATTTGTTATTATAACCAGGAAAGTATCTTCAAATGTGCCTCCTGCTTCATCTATCACAGCCAAAAACTGTCTCGGTCATGAGATATCTACAGATTTAGCTCAGTGTTTCTGTAGTGAAAGTGACACTGTAGCTGCAGGTCTTCCTGCTGTGGACTCATTAGAGAGAGTGGTCTGCCAGCCAGGTGTAAGTACCTGAGCCTGCAGCCACTCTCAGTCACACAGGTGAAGACGGCGTCAGGTTGCAGCCGTCTTATGTAATGTTAGCTTTTCTCATTAGGGGTGTGTGTGTGTAAGTGTAGGATTATGCTCGACTTGGATGGAAGTTGGTTAATCATGTACTTAAAGGGGTAAGTTAGGATAATCTGTTTGTGTGTTGGCATACATTCACTTCTGTTTTAGTTTGTCAGAATCCGTGCCATCTTTTTTCTCTGCAAGTACTTCTTCAGTTTAAACCTCCCTAACAGACTGAAAACTGTTCTGTTGTGCAAGCATCTGCAAATGACATAGCAGGGATGACAGGGCAGGTCTGCACTCTGCAGAGAGGCTGCAGCGACTTGTGATGATCTGCATACTTTTACTCAGCAAGTCCTGACCTGCAGACAACACCACCATTATTGTTTATGGTTACACAACACACTGAAGGTAGAATTCAGTTACTGCAGAGCCAACATAGGCTTCATAACAAGTGGTAAATTTCTATATTTACATTTTTTGTGTCTTTTAATGCAAACTCTGGAGGACTTAAAGGAAAGAAAGAAATCAGCAGATCATCGATGATAAAATTATACTTCAAAGCCACAGACTGGGAAACAAACATTAAATGTAAAACTTTCTTTGAGTAAAGAGACGTGTTTTCACAAACGTCTCCCACAGGATGAAATCAACTTAAAGGATAAAAAACAGTCTAGGATTCAGAGCACGCTGTTTCTTATCTGACCAAAGTGGCTGATTTTTAATTGCCCTCACCTTGTGTCCCAGGAGTAATTCGGTCCCCAATTAGAAGGTGACAACAACAGAAAGTACCGCTGTCTCTAGATAATTCAAATATAAACTCCAGGATGAACACAAACTACATTGAAAAATCTTGCACAATTGAAGATGAAGCTGCATAGAAACAATGATTGAATGGCTTGTGGCTGCTGAGCGGCGTGAACAGGAACTCGTGGCTCCTGCTTCATGTCTCCTGTCTGCTTCACAGGTATGGCTGAGTTGGCGAGTCTGGTGCAGCGGCTGGAGGTGGCGGTGGGCCGCCTGGAGTCCATGTCATGCGGTGGAGGATCTTCTGGTGGAGATTCTGCTGGAGGAGGTATATCACCTTGTGTTATTATTATTTTTTTTCATGTAGCATGAATATGATATATGAATATGTAATATTAAGAGTCGTAAAAGACAAAGAAATGCATACACTTAAGGATGGACATTTTTACATTTAAATAAAAAAAATCCTTTAAGAAATATTAAAATATATTAATTATTTAGGGAAAATTAATAAATAATATAGTCATTAAATGGGAGTTAAAACAAAGGTAATAATCCTATTTAAATAGAAATAAATCTGTTTTTATTAATTAATACATGCCTTATTTATTTTTGGTATTTATAGGCATTTAAATTAATTTATCAAGTCATTATTTTCTTATTTGTCAGTCTCTGTCTTTCATAGTCCAGAGATGCTGGCATGAGATATCATCCGTCTATCTCTCTATCATCACAATCAGATAAAGTATTTTTATTAATTAATTTCTCTGCCTTGTGTTTTTCTGTGCTGTAGCTTCGTCGGTGTGCGTTGAAGCCTTTGACGAGATCGTCAGCGGCCCCGTGGCTCAGTACATCTCCCTCAGCCAGCAGATCGGCGGCGATGTCCAGAAACACGTAAGGTTTCAGCTTAAAGGCCAAATTTTAGTGTTTTTACATGACCTACACATTACATGTCTTGGAGCGCTGCAGTGTGTTTTTGAACCATTAAAATGAAATACTGGAATGAAAGACATGCAGTCAAGTAACAGTCATTTGTTTTTATGAACAATGTAAATATCAGTGAAAATGTCAAAGGCCTTCACAAATTACAGCCCAATCGATATATTCGTAGATTGATATTTTATTCATTTTTTTAAGAGTTTGCAACTGACCGAAACTGAATTGTAATGCTATTTATTTATGTTTAAGAAAGGAGCTCTCACTCCCCAGTGGTCTGTATTCATGCCAGGTCAAAAAAATATCTCCCACCATATCCGTCATCGATTAATTTTCCCCCTTAAAATCAACACCAGTCTCAGACTCAAACATCAGGGTGACCATCTGTTCTGTGTTCCTGTTCAGATATTTTGAACTCACTGTCCTCTCCCTTCCCTTCCAGGCAGACATGATGAAGCAAGCATTCGCCGCCCTGAGACAAATGCTCGTCAAAGCCTCCTCCTCCCAGAAGCCCTCTGATGTGAGTGAAACACTCTTGATTATTGTCTCAGTTAACTGAACAGCATTGATCAGTGAATATGAATAATTCCTGCTCGCCTGAAGCCCCTTTTACGCTCCTGTACAGGTTGTCTGTCATCGTGTTTCCTTCCTCATTTCATTTCTTATTGATTTTAAGGTTAAAACTCTTTACAGACACATTGTTGAATCTTCCAGCAGAATTCCTACTTGATGCTAAAGGGTTGCACTAGATTCTTGTATCTTGTGTGTATGATCTTAACCTGAGCAGTCTAAAATATTGCTAAATGTGTGATTATTCTTCTTCTCTGACTGTGAAACTTGTGCCTGCTCTTGTCTTTCAGGCGGTGTTGCAGAATCTCCTGCAGCCGGTGTCCAAAGCCATCCAGCAGGTGCAGAGCTTCCGCGAGGAGAACCGCACCTCGCAATACTTCAACCACCTCTCCGCTGTGAGCGAGAGCGTGGCCGCCGTCGGATGGGTCGCCATGGTGAGTGAGGAGGGACAGGGGAACTTGTTGGGACCGACTGTGTGTTAGTCCGTGTGTGTGTGGGCAGATAAATGAGTGTACGATGGCCGGAAACAAGCCGCTCTTTGATTCTGTCATCAGTGTCTGCTGAGCGACAGTTTCTTGGCCGACAGAAACAGAGCTGCACTGTTAGAGTTTAGATGATTAACTCTTTCTTTGTTTTTGTTTTGATTCTCATGAATAATACATCAGGGTTTCACATGGCTGCATTCTTTGTACGCCTTCTCCTCATCACACGTTGAATTTATCATTTTTATCATTGCTGTTCACCAATATGCGCAGTTAAAATAATTCTGTATTTTAGGAAGCACATTTTTCTGTGTAAATAGATGTATGATACTGAATATTTATACCCAAAAATGCCCGATATGCTCGTATTGAAACTCCTTTGGCTTTAACCAGTATTTTTTCCTAGCTAACTAGGTTTTTGTACCTGCATGAAGACGCATGTATTCACATGTTTTGTAAACATCTAACAAGTGAAGAAATGGTGTCCTCGCCTTTGATCCCAGCTGCAGTTTTCTTTGACAAAAATAAAGAAGAAATTGTGGTAGCCAGCCTTGTTACGTTTGCATGAGAGTCCCTGTGTGTGTTTCACCTGCTGTCACGCTACAAAGCTCTCATGGTGGTTTTCGGTAGTAATGTCCCAATCTGCACTGTTGTTGCGGACTTAATAAAGCCACGTGCTGGTACCACCTTGGCTCTTTACACACTGTTGCCATTTGTAGGACTGCTCATGGGAGCCACTTTATGATAAACACGGGTTCATGTGTGTAAACCTCTCTCCTCTGTGTCCCAGGCTCCAAAGCCGGGCCCTTATGTGAAAGACATGCTGGACGCCGCCATGTTCTACACCAACCGTGTGCTCAAGGACTACAAGGGAAAGTGAGTAGGGATTCATCAAGCTGTCCACACGCTCATTTTAGATGCAACACAACAATCTACTGAACTTCCTTTTGCAATATGTTCATGTTATTTTTTTTTTCCAAACTGTATCATTTGTTTCTGAACTGTCGTCACATCTGAGAGCTAATGGTGTCAGATGAACTTTTAAAGGCAGCCAGGCAGTTTTCTCAACCCATCTGTCTTCCATCTTTCCTTCCTCCAGGCTCTTTTTTTTTTAAGTTCAGTTTCACTGAGTCAGCGCTGCCACACGACACGCTGACGCACGCTGCTGCCAGACTTCCTGTGTTTTAGTCCTGAAATCAAAGCTTTTTTTGTTCACTCTCTGAGCCGCAATGCAATGAAGTTAGAAGACTAAAATCAGCCAGTTAATGCTGATGAGCTGCGAATAACAGATTATATTCAAATGTGCCAGTGAGCATGCTGCAAAGCTGGCCGCTGTATTCAAATGCAAGGCAAAGGATCAAGGCTGCTCGTACACTGTGAGATCTGGACTTTATGGTTCATGTGGGATAGAAAATGTTCCACTTTAAGTGATAAATCTCTGGTTTTGATTCTGCTCTGAGTCTCATGCATTGTTTGTTTTCCTGTGGGATGCAGAGAGCAATGAGAAGGAGCAATAAATTGCCAGAGAGGAACAAAAAGAAACCTTAATTGCAGAGATTTGAATGCCTGTTTCCGTCTCTTCCTCACAGGGACGCGGTACACGGCGACTGGGTGAGGGCCTACGTCTCCATCTGGAATGATCTGCAGAACTACATCAAACAGCACCACACCACCGGCCTGAGCTGGAGCAAGACCGTGAGTAACCTGAGAAAACCTCTCTGGAGGGCCAAAGTATGGGAAAAAAAAGTTTTATAAATAAGATGCATTTATTAAGTGAAGAAATGACCACACATGATATGTGCTGCAAAAGAAATCAAAGTGAAGAATAACTGTTTTATTTAACTGCGATCCGTTGAATTAAAGTGTGACGTCGTGACTTTCTGTCCCTCTCAGGGTCCCGTAGCTTCGGCCGGTGCAGCTCCCCCTGCCCCTGCTGGTGGATGTCCTCCCCCACCTCCTCCTGGACCTCCTCCCATGGACCTGAGCTGCCCTCCTGGCGGTGGCAACAGCGGTGACGACGGAGCCGATCGTAACGCTTTGTTTGCCTCCCTCAACAAGGGAGCAGACATCACCAAAGGTACGCGACCGCGCCTGAGGAGCTTTTTCAATACTTAAGTTTAATCTTTTCCAATTCATATTATGACTTTATCTTCTGTACAACAATTACAGAGCAGCAGCTGTTAAGTCTCAGGCTCCCTACAACAATGTCCATTAATTATACATTACATTAAAAAAATCTAATAATAGTGCATTTATGTAATGTTTCATCATATGGTATAATTTTTCCTGCATTGAATAAATAAAATAATAAATAGGGCAAGTTAAAAAGGAGACTAAATCTACCATGAATAAAACATGAAAGTATAATTTATTATGTTGTATTTATAAAGAGGTGTAAACAGAAGTATATTTATTATTATATAATAATATGTTTTAGTTCACCAGTGTGGAGTAAATAATAAAGTTAAGCTCTTTTAGTAAAAAAAAAAAACAAAAAAAACAAATCATTCAAAGAGAAATTTTTAGGGGTTTTTTTCTGCATTGTTTGAATACTCATCAGAACTGAAACCATGTCCCCTCTTTCTCTGACCTCTCCAGGTCTGAAGCATGTGAGCGACGAGCAGAAGACCCACAAGAATCCAGCTCTGAGGAGCGGGGCTACAGGTCCAGTACGTACCGGACCAAAACCGTTCACCTCGACTCCCCGACCCGCTCCGTCGGCCGCCCCGACCGCCACACGAACCCCTGTGTTGGAGCTCGTAGGGAAGAAGTGGCAAGTGGTAAGCTGCTGGTTCGCTAAAAACTAACCTGGAACGTTAGAAAGGGATTTATTAAATGACAGATTTGTTTATGCAGCAAGAAGTAAAACCACAAGAACATCAGTGATGAAAATGAGTTCTAAAAGGGCTTTGTTGGTAGTTACTCCATCCTACATTTTGTCATCGAGTCCATTTTCTTGCTCATTATCTTTTTCTTCTCCTTTTTCTCGCTCTCTGCAGGAGCACCAGGAGAGTAATCCGAACATTGTGATCGACAACACGGAGCTGAAACAAGTGGTTTATGCTTTCAAGTGTAACAAGAGCACCATTCAGGTCAAGGGCAAAATAAACTCCATCTCTCTCGGTAAGAACTCAGCTGTGATGGACTTGCTCTAAGTCAGAGGTTTTACATTTACATGAATTAGAAATGATAGGAAAGACAGCGTGACTTTCCTGAGAATCATCACAACATTAAGCTTCCACTGACAGGAACTGCTGAAGGCTGGTGCTGCTTACTGTCAGTGGTGTAGAAGTACCGGCACAAAACATATCCCTCGACAACACGGCTGAACAATGGTTAATGTGCTACCTTTTGTGCAATAAATCAAACTTTTATTTTTTCGGAATTTAAACCAAGTGGCAAGGCAAGTTTATTTGTGGAGCACAATTCAACAGCAAGACATTCAAAGTGCTTCACACCAAGCATAGAAAGTATAAATCAGTAAAATCAACATAGAGAAACAATTGTGCCGTGTGAGATATTGATCAAAAACCCCAGATTTGATTTAATAAAAGGCAGCTGCAAACAGAAAAGTCTTCAGCGTTGATTCAGAAGTAAACACTTGAAAATGCAAGTAATATTAAAATAATAAGAAATGTCAGCAGAAGTGAGTGTGATGGTGGTTGGAACAAGTTTTTGTTTAAGCTTTTGTATAAACATGTTTCTGCTTGTCTCATCAGACAACTGTAACAAAACAGGCCTGGTGTTTGAGAATGTAGTGGGCATCGTCGAGGTCATCAACTGCAGGGATGTCAAGGTCCAGGTGGGTTTAAAAAACTCATTAAAATGCTGATTTAAAGAATCTTTAATGGGCTGCAGAGCAATGATTGTTCTCCTGTCACTGTTCAGCTGTTTGTTTTTTTTCTGATGCATTTTTCATGAACGCCCTGTTTTATATTCATGCAGCCTCACAGAGCAGCGCCACTGTTGTAACCAGATTCAGACTTTTTTTTCGCTTTGAGGGAATCTTGGCGGTAGTTCAGTGAAGAAATATTAACTCACCGGTCACTCTATTAGCTGGCGAGGAACCTTTATGAAGTTATTGTTGCCTTATCATCTCGAACCAGTCTGGTCTCACTGGAGTTTTTTTTTTTTGTTGTTTGTTATTAGATCTGTTTGAATGCGGCCTGGTTGTTAGTCTGAGTATTTTAGAGTCCCTTAAATCACTTTTCTTCCCCATTCTGATGTGCACAGATGTGGCTGGTTAATGCTTGTGTCCCATTCAATGAAACAGATAAAATATTGTAATTATTCTGTGTGTATCCAGGTGATGGGTAAGGCACCGACCATCTCCATCACCTCTACGTCCGGCTGCCAAGTCTACCTGAGCCAAGAGTCTCTCAACTGCGAGATCATCAGCGCCAAGAGCTCGGAGATGAACATCCTGGTCCCCGACAAAGAAGGAGAATTTGTGAGTATCCTTCAGGAGGGAACTTGAACCTATTGTTTCTTTTCCCCACTATTTGTGATGTTAAATGGACAAGCCATCATATATTATTTTGTCAGTATTCAATTATTCAGTACAAAATAAATAAAATAAGTAACAATAATAAATATTGAGGTATGATTAATTAGACTATATATATTTATATGTAAATCAATAGTAAAATGGTAAGAAAAGTATATAACTATATAAGTTCAAAGTCCAGTTTTACTTAACTGATGTGGAGTAAAAGTTTGCTTGGATAATGCCTGTTGTTGTATCTTCTGTTTAAATAAATGTAAATGTGATGTTAATGTTGTAAGCTTACATTTTGGTGTGTCTTCTCTCCTCTCAGAGCGAGCATCCTGTTCCTGAGCAATTCAAGACCACTTGGGACGGCAACAAGCTGGTCACCACAGCCACAGAGATCGCTGGGTAGACTGGGCAGCGTGAACCGGCGGCCCCTCCTCGACACCACCCCCCACCACCTTTTTTGTTTTTTTGCAAAAAAAAAAATTGCCTTCCTGACTGATCGACCACCCCACCAGCTAACTCGCACTGTAGACTGAGATTTGGACCTCATGTGTTTATATCTCCCTCCCTCTCTACTTTACTTTTGATCAGCCAATCACAACCTAAGCTGTCCCTTCCATCAGCCAATGAGAGGACTGCTCTCCTTTTTATCTGGAGCAAACTCCTCCAGCCAATCAGCAGGGAGCGGCTTGTCGTTCAAATTCCCCGTTAGCACTTTTTCCAAAAAACAACATTCATGAGTTTTGCCAATAGCTGGGATGCTCTGTGTGGTATTTCGTATCTGCCTGGATAATGCTAAGCTAAATTTAACACGTAGAATAGCCAACACGGGAACTCTGCGGCCGATCGGGTGCCGCTATCGGGTCATTATGTTTCTCCTCTTCCTGGTCAGGAGGGGCTCTGCTCCATTATATGCAATTCACTGGTGAAGCACTTGTCAAACCAAGAGGAAAATGGCATTCATATCACCTCTGCTGATGATGACTATAATAATAAAAACGTTCATAGTGGATAATATGAAAATTTAAAAACTCAGCACTCTCAAAGCACATAAATAGGAGTTTTAAAAAAAGTTGTGTGCACACCATAAAGCTCATCTAGATGATGTTGAATTAATAAAAAAAAAAAAAGCTGGAAAATGATCATTCCATGTGCTTTCCCTACACATAGGACATTCCCGAGTGTTAAACATTCCACATAAAGGAGGCATGTAAGAAAAAGTTTGCGATCAAGAGTAAAGAGATGCGAAGTGGGAAGAGAGAGACTGCAGGACATAATTATTAAACACTTCGACTCAGTCTCTAGATTGGAAATATCTGCTGTAATCATCTGTATAGATATGAATAAATACTGAATAGTCTTAAAAATATTAGCCCGACCATCGACGTCTCTCCACTCACTCGTGTCTGCACTCTTCGGTTATCTTCAGCTCTTCGCTGAATTTTCTTTTATATTGTCTCTTTTTCTTTTTACCTCTTTTTATTATTTTGGGTCCAAAATTCAGAATTCTGCTCATTAGTACTGGAGACATCATTAAAAAAATGTTGCAATAAAATGTTCCTTTTGTTTGTCTTTATTGGTTTAAACATGTCACCTGAACAGAACAAAGTAATTAAAAACAAAAGTCTCAAAACAACATTTTGACCTCATCACATTGGAGCGTTAGTAAAGCAGTGGTTCACTAACAAATTAGCTGCTAAAATTAACATCACGAAACACCAACATGCTACAATGATCAGTGCAAAAGGAATGAATTATGTGCTTTCTGCATTCCTGCAGCCCAAGTTATTAAGCTTTTACTCTAAGATGTGATGGTTTGGAGTTACTGAAGTTGGGTTGTCAGTCTTTTTTCATCTGCAGTGATTTGCATGCATCCAGTTTGACAAAGCACGAAACAGAAGAAAAGTTCTGCTATAGACATGGGTCGCAGCTACGTGTTTCATTTAAAGAAAAATAATATGAAGTGTATGCTATATTTATAATATTTTCACTCCCTTAACTTCCCTGAGACACCTTCATGACTGGAAATGTTTACTGCTCTCTTCAAAGCCACCAGACTCCATTAATAAAAACATAAATTTTACTTCACCAAACACGGGGAGCTGCTGGTCGAATGATGCCCTGAACAGTCAGTTTGAGTTTGTTTGACTTTGGTGAATCCAAAGTGTTGAAAAACACATCTGATGGCAAGAAACATCTGTGAAAATATTCTCATATATCTTCATACACTGTTTTTTTTTTTAGATGGATAAATAAAACTCTTCAAACTGGGAACACACCAACCACCTTCTCATGTAAGTAACACAGTCACCAACAACACTTCAAGAACTCTAAACCATCCCTGATTCTTGAATTAAATTGCTCTTTAAAGTTTCAGCCTGATATTATATTAACTCAGATGTCCGACTGAAGTGTTTTAGCGTAGAAAAGGCAGCAGGTTTGCATCAAACCACTCTCTGGTGAACTGCAGATGGTCTCCAGGTGTGGCCAGAAAAAACAGCTTTCCAGCTTTGTCCATCGCTGCCAGGCCCAGACGATCCTGCACACACACACACACACACACACACACAATGTTCTTAATGTTAATTTGCTAGTGAACTTTAGTCCACATAAAGTGAACTCGATGAGCTGGAAAAGTGATTTACTATCCTTAGAAACTTAAGTGTGTAAGAGCAGTGTTTGGGGCTTTATAATTACACATTAAATCCCTTTGCTGCCCAAAATGTATCCAGCTTGTTTTCTCTTTTTGAAGTAATTTAAGCAGGGATAAGTCTGTGTTTGCTCTTAAATTTTAAAATAACACAAAAATGAAGAAAAAACACTGGTGTCATGCATCCGATTTTCAGATTAAATGAACAATCCTCACAATGAGACATTAAGCAGTTACCTCAGTGTACAGAACGCTCTCCTGAAGAGTTTCGGTCTCTTTGGCCTGGCCGGTTTTCAGGAAGCCGAACCACTACAGAAACAATCAGGACCAGACGCTTTATTCAATCCAGTAAAACACAGACGTAAATGTATTTATATATATATATATATATTTATATTAAGAGAGCTTTTTTTTTCTTACTACCTCTGAATCTACAGGATCCACCACAGTGTCCTGCAGGAACTTGACCATGACGAACTTCTCCAGCAACTGAAGGTT